>JASDQU010100074.1:293762-311766 GCA_032191745.1 Picea mariana
TCAAGGTCAAAAAATATCATGATAGTCTTAAATACTTCTTGGAACAAAGACTATCTTCAGAAGAACAACAAAAATGGGTGACCAAGATATTGGGTTATGATTTTGAAATCGTCTATAAAAAAATGGAAGCAAAATGTTGTGGTAGATGCACTCTCAAGAAAGGATGAAGATGTTGAGACCTTTCTCTATGCTATCTCGATCATCCAACCTGATTGGATAATAGAAGTAAGGGATGAATGGGGTTGATGGAACCCCTATGTGGTTGGGTCAAGGATTTTAATCCTTGTAAGCTACAGGAGGCCATATGGAGGACTAGAGATTTGATGGGATCTGCATCAAAAACCAAGTTTACTCCTAGACCACCTATAAACCAAGGGGGAAGAGATCAAAGGGGAGTGGATAAAGGAAAAGGTAGGATGCACGAGACAACTAGAAGGGAATTGAGGAGGAAGCAACTTTGCTTCACATGCAAGGAACCTTGGGAGACAGGGCACAAGTACATGGCTAAAGGCAAGTCACATTTACATTGAGGTGATTTTCGATGATGAGGATGAACAACATTTTGGACACATTCAGAACATGGAATCAAATCCACCTAGAATAGACCCTACAGTGAATGAAGAAGGTGAAGAATCAGGTTTTGACCTTACATGAGATAAGAAGGTTACAATAGATTCCATCCGTGGGGTCCCTAAGTTCAATACCTTAAGGATGAGGAGAGTTCTTCAAGGACATAAGGTTTTGGTACTCATGGATGGGGGAGCTTCACATAACTTCCTTGATTCGACCTTGTTGAATAGAAGGCATATACCTACAACAAAATTTGAGGGTTTTTGTGTGGAGATAGCAGGGGATCGCACTATGCCATGTGACAGGTATATTCCAGGGTTGAAACTTACATTGGGGAAACATGACTTAGAACAAGACTTCTATGTGATGGATCTACCAAACACCAATATTATCTTGGGAGTTCAGTGGCTTAGTACCTTGGGAACTATCACTACTAACTACAAAACCATGGAGATGTCATTCATTGAAGAGAATGGGAAAAAACTAATACTAAGAGGGATGACATTTAATACACCTAGAGTGGTTACAAAAAAGTGCATGGAGGCCATCTTTAGGAGAGAATACATTGTATATGTAGAAAATGTAGAATATCAGTGCAGGTGGATAAGAAGGGGCATCCTCACTACTCTCATGACATTCATAAAATCATTGATAGTCACAATAAGGTTTTTGAACCTATTCCTCCAGGAGCACCACTAGATGGGGGGGTTGAGCATATTATAGAGTTGGAAGAAGGCACAAAACCTGTCATCACTACTCCTTATAGACACCCAAAAAAGTATAAGGATGAAATTGAAAAAGATATCAAAGAACTTTTGGACATGGGTCACATTAGACCAAGTTCTGGTATAGAAGAAAGATGAGACTATGTGCATGTGCATTGAATACAGGGCCTTGAACAAGAAGACTATTAAGAACAGTCACCCCATCCCTCAGTTAGATGAGCTATTCGATGAGTTACATGGCGTTGTCTACTTCACAAAAATAGACTTGCGCTCTGGTTTTCATCAAATCAAAATGAGGGAGCAAGATGTGCCAAAAGCAACTCTTAGATGTCATTATGGTCATTATGAATTTTTGGTTATGCCCTTTGGGATAACTAATACTCTAGCCACCTTTCAATCATGCATGAATCACGTCTTCAACAAGTAATTGAGGAAGTTTCTCTTAGTATTCTCTGATGACTTGCTGATTTATAGAAAAACTTGGGAGGATCATCTCAAGCATGTAGACCAAATCTTGGGTATTATGGAGGAACAATCCTTGTACACTAAAGAGTCAAAGTGTGAATTTTGGATGATTGAAGTCCTCTACTTGGGACATATCATTGGAGAGAAAGAAGTACATGTGCACCAAGAAAAAATACAAGCTATACTTGATTGGCCAACACCCTAGACTCTTACTAAGTTGAAAGGATTCCTAGGTATTTGCAATTACTACTGGAGGTTTGTGAAAGGCTTCTCCCAGCTTTGCGCACCCTTGATAGATTTGACTAGAAAAGGTGCATTTAGGTGAAGTCAAGAGGCACAGGTGAAATTTGATCAAATTAATAAGGTAATGAGCACTTGTCTGGTTCTCTCTATACCAAATTTCTCGCAGCCTTTCATATTGGAGTGTGATGCCTCAGGTGAGGGCACTGGATAAGTTCTTATGCAGAATAGGCACCCCATTGCCTATGAGAGTTGAAAACTGAGGGGGCGTGAGATCCTATACACTATTTATGACAAATAAATGTTAGCTATTATGGATGCATTGGCTAAATTTAGACAGTACTTGGTTGGGGAAAAATTTGTTGTTAGGACAGATCACAATAGCCTTAAGTACTTCTTGGATCAAAAGGACCTTAATGAAAGACATGAAAAATGGGTTAGCAAGATCCAAGCTTATGACTTTGACATTGAATTTTTCAAAGGAAAAAACAATGTGGTGGTTGATGCTTTGTCTAGGAGGCCTTCAGTATATGTCATAACAAATATTTCAGTTGATTGCAAGGCACGTCTTTTGGTGGAGTATTTTAAAATAGGTTTTCTTGTGAGTTGATGGATGGGCAGGTACATGATGATAACTTTAGGATCATGGATGACATCATATACTACAAGGGCCTAATTTTCTTGGTTTGTAACGACCCTAGTTGGATAAATGTGTAAAGATTATAAAGTAAAACTAATTAGGGGATTAATTGTGGTAACAAGTTATTAATTAAACAAAGATGATTTAATGATCTTAATAAAGTGATTTATTAATTAATTAAGGAAAATAATTGTGGTTAACTAAGTAATACTTTAACTACAGATCACATTTAATGACCTAAGAAATAAATTTAAGAAATGAATGAGAAATGTTATAAAATGGTTGTGTATGAAGAAAGGGATAGCCTATGAATCCCGAGAAGATAAAACATTAAAGGAAGGAGAAGGGACATGCACGGAGGGTGGTTGAAGAAGTAATGAGGAGTCGGTGAAGGAGGAAGAAGGGAAGGAGGAGGTTGACGTGAGGGGCATTCGACATGGGATGGGGGATGGATTTTGCGGACTATGAGATTTGATGTGAGCACAGAGTTTCTGACTGTGGCTTTTGATCATTTGAGGCACTGAGTTGTTGGAGGTTTTGGGCACGGAGGGCCAGGATATCCATAGATATCCTGGAGCTAGGTAGATTTCCTAGTTGGAAGGGAGGACAGTAGTTTTGGGCAGTTATTTTCTTGTTTATGGCAGGATTGATCTGCGTATCAGGTAGCAGCAAGGCAGCAGCAAGGCAAAGAGGCAACAGAAATTAGCATTAGAACCAGGTACTTTGTTAAGTTATGTATTTATTTCATTCTGCCATGAAATTATTATTCATTGATAAATCTAATCTACTGAAGTTGTTGTTATGAAAATCAATATTATGCTATGAAGTTATTGTTCAGTTTATGCAATAAAATGTTTATGAAATTTTAATGATGTTTAGAATTATCTAGTTGTTACATGGTTCCTGAATCAAAATTCAAAATGAGAGTATTGCAAGCATGTCATGACTCGCCATTAGTTGGGCATTAAGGATTTGTCAAAACATATAGGCAGGTAAGGGAAATATTCTCATGGAGGGGCATGAAAGTGGATGTAATGTGCCATATCAGGGAATGTTCCACTTGTTAGGAGAAGGAGGAGGAGCACACTCATCCAACATGTTTATTGCAACCACTCCCTATTCCAGAGCATACATGGGAGAGTATATCTGTGGACTTCATCACAAGGTTGCCCAAGGTTCAGGGAAAGGATTGCATCTTTGTGGTTGTGGATAGATTAACCAAGTTTACCCATTTCTTTGCCATTGCCACATATTACAGTGCTTCTCAGTTTGTCGAACTATTATTTAAAGAGATGTTTAGGTTGCATGGTTTACCCAAAACCATAGTGAGTGATAGGGACCACAGGTTCATGAGAACCTTTTGGCAGAAGCTATTTGGGTTGGTAGGTATGACCTTGACCCCCACCACTAGATATCATCCTCAAATTGATGGCTAGATAGAGATAGTCAACAATTGGGTGGAAGGGTACCTTGAAAATTATGTTCCAGGGTAACAAAATCCATGGGTTAAGTGGTTACATTTGGGTGAGTATTGCTACAACACCACCTACCACACGTCTATTGGTATGTCACCTTTCATGGCCTTATAAAGTTATCATCCCCTCACCTTTGTGGAGATTTTATTTGGTGATAGTAGAGAACCTATGGTACATGATTGGATCCAACAGTGCCAAGATATACTCAAAGAGCTAAAGGATCACTTGCATAGGGCACAAAATCAACAAAAGACACATGCAGACAAGCACATAGTGGAGCTCACATTTGAGGTTGGTGATCATGTATACTTAAGGATCCAACCTTACAGAAAAGCATTTAGAAAGAGGAATTGCACATACAAGCTTCAACCTCGCTTCTTTGGTCCATACATGGTAAAAATAAAGGTATGGGTCATGGAAGATGAGCTTGATCTACCCCCGGTAAGAAAGATACACTATGTTTTTCATGTATCTTGTTTGAAAAGATCCATAGGGAAACACATCACTCCTATTGAGGAACTACCTCCCTTGGATGAGGAGGGTCAGTTGATATTGATACCTGAAGAAGGGTTAGAAATAAGGGAAAAGAGTCTAAGGAAGAGGAACATCAAGGAGTACTTGGTCAAATGGAAGGATTTGCCTATAGAGGGTGCTACTTGGGAGAATGAACAGGTTCTTCAGAAAGCAAGGTCAGAATTCCTTGTGGGTAAGCAATTTCTAGTAGGGAAGACCGTAATTTCCCCCACCTCTTGATAAGAGGATTACAGAGATTTAGTAGTATAGATGTCTCCACTAGACTATAGTCTCATGAGAAATGGGGACTAAGAGACTCCAAAGTGTTCATCTAAGCATAATGTTATAATTTAAAAGTGACATTGGGGAGAAACGTAAAGTAAGTGTGAAAAATGCCACATGAAGAAAATCAAAGAGTTAACCTTAGAAGGTGGTCAATTAACTCAAGTGAGAATTAGATCAGGGGTATAAAGGAAAAAGGAGGGCGCCTCACTCCTCATTCTTGGTATTCATTTTTGCTTCTTGAGATCTATACCCAAAGACATTTTGAGGGTTTTGGGATAACAAACCCTAGAGATCAGCTCGGTGGTGAAATATTCCACCTCTCCTGGTCCAAGCTTGGTCACAGAGGTGCAATATTCCTCCCCCACCATTCTACAACAGTTAAAGGTTACTCATCCAGTGGAGAAGAGAGGCAATGTGTAGTTTCTGGGGTTTTTCAGCAGGAGGGTGCACTTGTTGAAGGAGAACTATTTGATATGGAGAGAGGAGGAGGTTTTGGTGGCCAAAACCCATTAGGATATGATTGTTGGGCCTAGGGAGCCTTTCCAAGCCCATTTTGAAGAGGGTTTTCTTGGAATATGATTTATTTGGAGCTTCACACGATTTCTAGTGAAGGAGGGCCCACTGCATTAGGGAGATCCAATCAGTTGAGGTTTCATAACACCTCCAATCAACCCAAGACTTAGCCAAGGGGTTTGTGTTCCCCCGATCTACTGTACGAATTTTGGAGGGATTTGGAGGCTTAGAAGATGAGGACTGAAATCTAGATAAGCTACAACCACAGGGAAGTGTGCAACTTAGTATGAGAGAAGGGTTCCAGCTATTGAAGGGAAATACATTAATCTTGTATCTTCCTATAGGTGTTTGGTTGGCCTCTGGAGGCTTTTATCTTCACTTCTCGGTCTTGTTTGAGGGTTATCATCATTTTTTTTGCTAGAGCTCAGTTATACTTTTCCAAATCTGCACATCTATTGTATCAGGATCTTCTACTATCTAAATAAAGGTCAGATCTAAAGTTGTTTATTTTCCATTATGTTGAATCTCTTGTATGTTGTCATTAGATGTGTTTATTACTATATTCTTGTCACTTGCACATTGTAAACTCCATATAATATCCATAGTGCAAGCCTTGAAGGCAGATCTGCAAAACAACAAACAATAAACCAAAAAACTTAGCCTAAAACCTAAATTTCCAAGCAAGGAACATCTTGGGAACATTACAATGGTATCAGTGCATTAAATCCTCCTAGCTTGTGGGGTTTAGTGCATGAAGAAGTTCAGTGATATCTATATAGGAAGGATCAAGAAACAGGTATAGGAACCAGAGGCAGAAATGGAAGGATAGGGGTATGACAGTGAGCCACAGGTTTTAGCAGGTATAGCAAAGGACTTGAAGAGATCCATAGACAATACACAACATACACTTCAACACCATATACAAGAGACCCAGGAGACAATGTGGAGGGGACAGGTTGAGATGAGGGAGACTTTGGAGAAACTAAATGTTATCCAAAACAAGATTGTGTACCTCTTGATGTATATGAACCATGGTGGGGATGGCCAAAACATTAATGCAAATAAGGAAGCTAGTGGTTCTTAAGGGGGAAACAGACATCACCATGAGTAGGATCCTAACTATCATAAAGAGGGGCACAATTTATTTGACAAAGGCTACTATAAAGGACCAAACAACAAAAAAATCACTCCTATACCCTATATTCCCACATTCTTGGATGGCCAGCCACAAGATAACCACTTCGATGAGATATAAGACAACTTTGAGGAGTATGTCAGGGAGTATGCAGCATTGAGTGTAGGATTCAGGAGGCAGGTTACCTTGGACCAATATTGTGGTATCAAGTTTAGGAGAAGACCGAAGAACTATCACAGGAACAATAATGAGCTAGAGTGCAGGGCAAGAAAAATGGATATTCCATACTATGATGGATCTTCCACGATCACTGCACAAGCTTGGGTGCAGAAGTTAGATGCCTATTTGAAGCTAAACCCCATGAGATAATTTGATGCCATCAAGTTTGGCACAATTTACTCGAAAGGAAAATCTCATGACTAGTAGTATCATGGTATGACTACCTTGGGTCATAATCATATTACTACTTACACAGAGTTCACTCAGATACTTATTGACAGGTTTGATCAGGGAGATCTGGAGCTACATTTCAGGGAATTCACACAACTCAAGAAAACTGGGTCACTAGAGATCTATATAGAGGAGTTTCAGAGGGTCGTCGTAATGGTGTCAGATGTGTCTCAGGCTAGATTATTGATGCTCTTTACTGAGGGGTTGATGGAACCCCTACATGGTTGGGTCAAGGATTTTAAGCCTTCCAACCTATAGGAGGCCATATGGAGGACTATAGATTTGATGGGATCTGCAACAAATACCAAATTTACTCCTAGACCACCTATAAACGAAGGGGGAAGATATCAAAGGGGAGTGGATAAAGGAAAAGGTAGGATGGACAAGCCAACTAGAAGGGAATTGAGGAGGCAGCATTTTTTCTTCACATGCAAGGAACCTTGGGAGCTAGGTCACAAATGCATGGGTAAAGGCAAGGCACATTACATTGAGGTGATTTCTAATGATGAGGATGAAGAATATTTCAGCCACATTCAAAACATGGAAGTAAATCCACCTAGAATAAACCCTACAATGAATGAAGAATGTGAAGAAGTAGGTTTCGGCCTTACAAGATATAAGAAGGTTACAATAGCTTCGATCAGTGGGGTCCCTAAGTTCAATACCTTCAGGATGACATGAGTGCTTCAAGGATAAAAAATTTTGGTACTCATAAATGGGGGAGCTTCACATAACTTCATTGCTTCGGCCTTGTTGAATAGAAGGCATATACCTAAAGTAGAATTTGAGGATTTTCATGTGGAGGTAGAAGGGGGTCACACTCTGCCATGTGACAGGTATATTCTAGGGATGAAAATTACATTGTGGAGACATCAATTAGGGAAATAATTCTATGTGATGGATCTACCAGACACCAATATTATCTTAGGAGTTTAGTGGCTTAGTACCTTAAGACCTATCACTACCAACTACAAAACCATGGAGATGTCATTCATTGAAGAGAATGGGGAAAATGTGATACTAAGAGGGATGAAAGGTAATACACTTAGAGTGGTTACAACAAAGCGCATGGAGGCCTGTTACACATTATTTTAGTCACCCCGGTGATGTTTCTACAGCATGTGTTCAGGCTTCCAAAATAACCTTTCTTCATGAAAAAAGTGACTGGCTCCCTCTTCTACAAAACTTGTTTTTAGAAGGTTATCACAGGCCAGCCATAAGGTACAGTGAGGAAATGCCTGATCCCCGTAGGCTGTCATGAAACTAGCTTGCGACCTTTTCGCAGGATGCATTATATGCAGGGTGCAACGGCGTTGGAAGACTGAGAAAAGGTCGAAGTTCACGAAAGTTCTAGAAGGGATCTTCTAGAATATGAGGTGGAATCCGTATGTTTGGGATCCTACTCAATTCTTTGATTTGGTGGGATCATCCTAATCTCTTTAACCATCTCTCTTTCTCCTATATAATAATGGGTTTCTCATGGAAAAGGTTAAGTAAGTAAGAAAGCAAGCAAGGAATTAATGAAAGAATAAGTTCAGAATTGTGTGAGGGATTCTATTTCAATTGATGCTTGAGGTCTTCATCTGTCCATCAAGTTATTGTGGATCCTCTTCATGCAAGTTTGGAGCAAGTGTGTGTGTTGGAGCAAAGGGCCACCCGAAGGGAACCTTGCAACATCAAGGTTGTTTGGTTGTATATTCTACTTTTACTTAATATAATACAGTGGCATGTTTCTTTCCCATAAAATCATTCTCATTTGATTACATGACTCCTTGATCACATGTGTAAGTTTTCATTGAATATACTATTGTTGCTTTCACTTTGGTCGGTTTTTGTTTCATTGCAGATCCAATAGCAAAAGAGCATTGAAGCGAAGCAAGGACAACAAAGATATAAGGAATCAATATTCAAAGGTATTTCATTCATATCTTATTTGAATCTAAACTCAATGATTAAAGCTTAGGGAAAGCGTCATGTCTTCTCTTGTTTTGTTCCAGATCCAGGTGGATCTAGGGAGATCAGTTTATGTTTGCATTCACCGATTTATCCAATAACAAAATTGGCAACCGTACTGCGGATACGACTTGTTTTGGGTTTTTTTTGTCCATTTTCCTTTAGCATACATATTTTCATTTTAAACCAATCTCTGAGTCTGTGGGGGATCCATCCAGACTATCTGGATCTGAAATTTATTTTAGACTCTTTGTCCTTTTTCCAATTTTCCTTTATTTACAGGCATTTTCGCATATATAGCCTACATAAACCTTAGATAACCGCACTCCAACTGTTTATACCAGTGCAGACTTTTCGCAATCTACCCCATAGCTAGCCTACGGAAACCTTTAATCGTTGCACTGTACCCTATTGTTGGGCTGCGACATTGCCTATAAAAAATTTTGGATTGGGTCTTTTTGTCCTCTGCTACCCAGTTTTGGTTTGATCACTTGGGAGGAACTTTTAGTGCTAGTATTTGACTGTTTTCTGAGTGTAAGACTTGTTGTTGATTGGATTTTAGAGATTGAAAGCCCTTCTTCATCATTTTACAAGTTCCTGCTTCTTGATTTTTATCAACAAGGATATAATCTCCGATTTTGAGATCTGAGTGCTTGATTGATGAAAGTTCTTGATTTGATTTAAGGTTTTTGATTGTTTACATTTTTTGGATTGCTTGTTGATTGGAAAGTCATTTTCATTTGCATTTAGTAAAACACTTTCTCGTCATCTTCATCTTTATCTTCATTGAAAGTTTGATTTGGGTATTTGTTGAGTGTATCGATTTTCTTTGATTACTTTTCTTGTCTTCATCATATCCCTGACTTGGTTTTAGAAATGAAGACTTAAAGTCATCTATTATTTGTAGTAATCATTCATAAGAAAAAAGTTTGCATTCAAATATTTTTTTTACAAGAGAAGAAATTGAAAATTTTCATTGCTTATGATTGTTTGAAATTGTGTTCATTCAAGAAAAAGGAATTATATTTCGTAGCTTTCGTGTTTTCCGAAGAAACACTTTCTCCCTCTTGTAATTAGATTTCATCGAACTGAAACATTGCATCATCCATATCTTTTTGCATATTATTGGGTGTAGGTCTCATACAACATCAGTTTCATCTCCATCTCCCTCTTGCATAAACAACAACCTCTAAAATACTACGTAATTTTAAAATTTATTAGTAACTTTTATTTTCTAGAAACTCTTTCCACCAACATTAGCTAGCCTAGCGCTTTGGAATAGGTTGTGAGGCACACTCTCCAAAGCATAAAACACATTGTAGCATCTTGTGACAGGGAGTGTTCAAATCCACTTGCAACATTTTGTCCTAGCAAGCCCTTCTCACACAAGGGTCAAACCTGAGGTCGCATTAAGGCTAGCAGAGTTACTCACACTGCTTTGTTGGTCTTGGTGTAGAGATTGTGCATATTACAGGGGTCACTTGAAGGTATACCCACAATTATGAGTGGAAGCCTCTCAAGTTGATTTCGGGCTAGATACCCTGCCCTTGCGCATGGATCGGACTATCGATTGTTTCCCCATGCATCATTGTTGTTCTTGCTAGCCTTAGTAACCTATCTTTTCAGGGTCTTACACGAGGTGATTGTGGAGGGGAAAGTCTTCACGGTACCTAGAATCAACATTGGCCAGAATCACTCAGGCTCCTTGGAGGGTATATCCACGATTATGTGTGGGAGCTTGCACCAGGGTGTAATTATGTTAAGCAGGTCATCAACGTAACTTTTCCACCCGATCTATCACATTCTCTTCTTGTATTGAATTCATGATGTTGGATTTCATCACCAACTAGTGATTTTGAAATAAGAAGATTTGTTTGCTTGGTTTGATTTCTAGATTTTGTTAGCGAGTGTTGTTTGTTTCCATAGTTGGACATAGATTTTCTACGTAAAATATTTGGTTCGGCCAACATCTACCCTCCACGTCGTTCACGTAGGATGCTAGGGCTACCTCCGGAAGATCCATAAGGTTATCTCCCTTTGCCTCCTAATTCACCGGAGAGCTCTCCTGAGTGGAGAGCGGTCCAGGACACCGTAGCCTCACCAAAGGAAGGTTTCACCTATTTAGAAAGTTTCTGAGTTATTTTCGATTCTTTAGAGGCTTTCTGCATCCCTCCTGGATACAAGAGACGTATTCTCTAGATGAATTCATCAGGAGAACTTGTTGTTGATACTTCTGGAATACCGAGTGGACCCCATGCAGGCCCTGGAGCCGATAATCCCCTTTGTACTACCTACATATTTAGAAGCCCACCTCGCACGGTGCAGGACCTTTATGGCAACTTAGGGGCAGGTCCTGATACACCTGCCATCTCCCAACTGCCTGAAACGTTTGTTACCTACACGATACCTTTAGAGCATTTTGTTGGTACAACTAGCAACATCACCGTCGATCCAGACACACAGTCAATTGGTCCTAACTCGACTTTTTCTCTCAAGATGGCCCATTCTACTATGGTCCCAAACATTACGACTATTCCTACTGGGAATGTGGTGCTTAACCAAGCTCCCACTGGCACACCACTCTCATCTAAACCTATCTCGTTGCTTCCTCCTGGGTATCACGCTTTGAATCCTTCCACCGCCATCCCTACCCAAGTTCCATCCAGAGTTTTGGGACTTTTTGTTCCACTTGGGTACAATGTTGTTGTCGATTTTGTTCCTACACCTTCCCAAGTCCTCTTTGGAGGGTCTTATCCACCTTTTCCTGGGGCATCTGGACCTAGTGGCTTCTATCCAATTGGAAGCACCCATCATCTGTTCACTTCTGGTTACCAGATTCCCATTGGAAGGAAATCTCACATTGGGGGGTATCCTCCACTTGGAGGACAACCTCAGGTTGGACTCTATAACCCACTATATGGATAGAACACATTGGGATCACTAGCCCAAATTTGGAACCTTCTTGCCCAAATAAATCCACAATAATATGGAGGGCAACAACCCCAAGTCACCTCTTTTGTAACCCCCTCACTCTGGCCATCCATATCCTAGCTCTTTAAATCCCACTTGGGGCCCACACGTTCACTCTAGTGTCCCTTTTCAAGGGAACATTTCCAACCAACCCAACCCTATGGGTTGCATGCCTCCACATCCATGTCTGAATCTATCAGGAACTTTGACTTACATGTAGATTGCTTACGGTCCTACTGGTATACCGACGGGACTTCCTTCCCAAATTCACCAGTACCCTCAAGTGAATCGACAGTTTCCCTTTTTATCCACTTTGGATTTACCCGACTTGTCTAGAATATTGAATGATCCTATCTTACATTCTCCCCATTGGCCCGTTATACCTTCCAAGTTATCGTCCGATATTCCCAAATTTGACAGTAAACAGGGAGAAGACCCAAACAACCATGTTATGACTTTTCACCTTTGGTGCTCGTCCAACTCTTTGATGGACGACTCCATTCAGTTACGACTCTTCCAACGAACTCTCATGGGTTAGGCTGCAAAGTGGTACATAGAATTACCATGAGGTTTATTTAATGACTTTAATACCCTAGCCATGGCTTTCATCACACATTACCAATTTCCAATCCGCTACGAGATAGGAACCAAGATTTTAAGTTCCTTTAAGCAATCCTCTGCCACTCACATTTTCGATCACATTCATGAGTGGAGACGGAGGAGATGCTTGATCAAACTCGACCTTCCTGATCAATTATTGGTTGAATGGTTCACCAAATCATTCGTCAATAAAATCTCCCGTGATATTGCCATGGGTGGAGTTGTCACTGAAGAACAGGCGATTAGTCACGCTCAGTACTTAGATCTCTTTTATTCACAAACTGGAACTCTTTACGACTTGCTCCCTGACGCTCCTCACCCTTCTACCACCTCTACCTCAACCACCCCAGTAGCATCTCATGTTGTTGATGGTGTGATTGGCACCTTCCATGCTGATGCTAAATCCACGTCGGCCACTCACACCAATCCCAAATCTACTGCTTCTAATGTTCAAAGTGCTCTAACTCCTACTCCTTCCACTGAAAAAACTTTCGAGGTTAATTCAGTTCAATCTACCCCTGCTGGCAAAAACAAATCTAAAAAAGGAAAGGGTAAGAACAAGGAGGATATAAATAATAATCCGCAATCCGATAAACCCAAGACACGGTCTGTTGATGATAAGGATAAGCGTAAACCTCGGTATCCTTGCCTTATCTGTGGTGATTATCACTACACAAAAGATTGTCCAAGACGTGTTGAGGTCACTAAGTTCCTTCAAGGAACCAGAAAGCCTCCCACACCTGTTGTTTTGTCACAACCTTTCCCTTCTCAACAACATGCCTAATTGGTCATTCATGACCAACCCTCTTCTTCCACCACTTCGTATGTCCTTATGTGTATTGGTGATTCTATCAAGAACGACGTTGCAATCACCACTCGAGCCAAATATTATTCTCCTTCGAAGGAGAAAGTTGACAATTTACCACCTTTATTGGTTCAACTTCCTCCCTCAACTTCACCTCCCAATGATCCTCTTCATCTCAAACGATTGGGTCCCAATACAGTTCTATGCCCTCCCCCAAAGGGTGTTGTTCGGAATATTGCCTTTAATCCTCATGTGTGTGCTGCTCAAAACTACAGCATTGTAGAAGACCTTGCACAAGCACCCTCTGTGATGTCATCTCTCGAAGTCCTTCAAAGTTGTCCCGCTCAATGGAAGGCATTGTTAAAGGCCATTGGTGGAATTGATCCCATAGATACAAATATGATAATCTTTGACTTGGAAGACCACATTCCAAGGCTACCTCCTCAGTTAGCATTTCAGATTCAAGTTGTTGTCGAGAACAAGAATATCTGTAGAACTGTTATTGACGAGGGTGCCTCAACGTGTGTTATGTTAGTTACTTGTTGGAAATCCATTGTCTCTCCTCCTTCACTGAATCACACAATACACTTAAGGCTTTCAATAGTTCTGGTTTTAAACCCTACGGTGTTCTTCCCTCATTGTCTATTACGTTGGAAGGAAAATCGATCAATGTTGAGGTCGAGGTCTTTGATGTGCCTCTTGATTATAACCTCTTACTTGGTCGTAATTGGATTGATTCCATGTGTGTCATCGTGTCAACCCTTTTCTGTGTGTTACATTTCCCACATCAAGGAAAAGTCGTTACGGTTTACCAACTGGCCTTTTTCAATTCTAATTCTCGTACTAGCAACGTACCCTTTATCTCGAAGACACCTCCTGGGTACGAGAATGTCGGTGTGGGTCTCCTAAAAGATTCCACTTTGATGGGTACCTTCCCAATACCACCACCCGATGTTCCACCTCCTTTTGCCACCTCAATCAATTTTATTTCCACCTCTGTCCAGGAAACCCCCATGTCTCATGACCCGTGGATAGTACCTGATCCTGGTGATTATCTTTGCTATGGTGAACAAATGCCTTTAAGTCTAGTTGAATCTACCTATCAATCCATTCAATCGGCAACCCATTCTACACCTTCTCTCTGTGATTCATCTCTTGATCCGTTTCACGTAATATTTCCTACAGATGAGATGATCATGTCAGTTATGTCCATGGAAGACACCCCATGGGATGATGGACATCATCGTTCCATTCTCTTCCTTGAGCAGCACACCATAGAGAGTTACCAATGGATTTTGACTTTGTCAACTGTTGTTGTCATTTCCTCTGTTCCCGAGTCATCCACGACGTGCTATATGAAGGGAACCTGAGTAATATATCACCCACCATTCCTCTTGACATATCCATTAAACTTGGAATCGTCGAAAATGTTCACATCAGAGCCTCATGTTCCGTTGATGAGATCGTCACTTATAAAGAAAATTTTCAAGAATTTTGTGATGTTTTCGCTTGGAGCTACAAAGAGATGTCGGGTATTGACCTCAATATCGTTGTGCATGAAATTAAGACCTACCCTTATGCTAAACCTGTCCAGCAGAGACTTCACCCAATCCACCCTCATAAAGTCATTGCTATCAAGCTCAAAGTTGAAAAAATTCTTAAGGTCGGCTTCATTTATCATATGGCTTTAACCGATTGGGTCTCCAATCTAGTTCTGGTCAATAAGAAACAAGGCAGGATCCATGTATGTTTATATTATAGGGATATCAATAAAGCTTGTCCTAAGGACAATTATCCAACTCCCTTAGTTGACCATATCGTCGACGATTGTGCTAGAAGATAAATATTCTCCTTAATGGATGGTTTCTCAGGCTAAAATTAGATTAATATTTTTCCCGTGGATCAACACAAAACTGCTTTCATTTGTCCTTGGCGTACCTTTGCCTACTAGAAACTACCTTTCGGTTTGAAGAATGTTGTTGCGACTTTTCAGCGTGCCATGTCTTATGCTTTTCACGATATCAAGAACATCGTATAGTCGTATCTCGATGATCTACCGACGCATTCCATACGTCGCCAAGATCACCCAACCCATCTCCGAGTCATTTTCCTTCGTTGTCATTACTATCGTATACATTTAAACCCACACAAATGTGTTTTTTGTGTGGAGTCTGACCAGCTTTTGGGTTTTATTGTGTCACTTCATGGAATTAGGGTGGACCCTTTGAAGTTTGAGGCTATCCTTAATCTACCTCCTCCTTCCACACTATGCCAGCTTCAAAGTTTTCAAGGGAAGGCAAACTTTTTGCGTCGATTCATTCCAAATTATATCGAGTTAACACGGGGTTTTACTCGATTGTTGAAGAAAGGTTACGAGTTTGTATGGGACGATATCGCCAATAAATCCTTTCAAGCTTTAAAACTTGCCTTAACCCATACACCACTGCTTTTCCCACCCGATTATAGTCGAGACTATTTACTTTACCTCACCGCTTCGGACTCTACCATTGCCATGGTTTTAGTCAAAGAAGATGATTTGCACGATGAAAATGTAATTTATTATTTGAGTCAGAGTCTCACAACTACTGAATCCAAATCCCTACATGTGGAGAAACTGGCCTTGGCAGCTGTTCAAGTTGTCCAACGTTTTCGTCATTATATCTTATTACATAAGACCACTGTCATTTCCAATTGCAACCCTATGCAATATATCCTTACACGCCGATTGTTAGGGGGCACGTACTCCAAATGGATAGTGATTCTCCAAGAGTTCAACTTAGAGTTTGAACATGCCAAGTCTAAGAAATATTTGGTATTTGTTGAATTGATATGTGACCTTCCCTCGAATGATACCAAAGATATGGCAGAGGATTCCTTACCTAATGAATCCCTTTTTATGATCAGTTTCGATAACGTTTGGTACAAAGATATTATCATTTATCTCCATACTCAAACTTTTCAGCCCGACCTTTCTAGTATGGACCATCGTTGTATACGGTATCAAGCCTGTCAATACATAATTCTCGGTGACACTCTTTATCGCCATGGTGTTGACTCAATTTTCCAACGATGTCTCATCTACGATGAGGCTGAGAAAGCCTTGAATGATTGCCACTCTGGAGCATGTGGTGGTCATATGTCTGGGTATTCCACTGCCCAAAAGATCTTACGAGTAGGGTACTTCTGGCCTTCTTTGTTTAAATATTGTATTATTGTCGTCCAGAAATTCCATGCTTGTCAAACATATAATAACAAGATAAGATATCATCTAGCTCCTTTACACCCTGTATTTTTTGTTAGTCCCTTCGCAAAATGGAGCATTGACATCATGGCATGTAACCCTAAATCAGTCGGGGGGCATGGATACATCATCGTAGCTGTGGATTACTTCACTAAATGGGTCGAGGTGATCCCTACATTCGATAATACCAGAAAAAACTACAGCCTTGTTCATATTCAATCATATCATCACTTGATTTGGAATCTCGCAAGCTATTGTCATTGTTCACTATATCCATTTTTGAAATTTCATGATGTCCGAGCTTACCTAAAATTTGGGTCTTCAGCATGAAAAATCAACCCCCTACTATCAACAAGCCAATGGCCAGGTTGAAGTAATAAACAAAGTTCTTATCACTATGCTTCGACAGATAATAGGAATTCATAGGACAAGTTGGCACACGATGTTGTTTTCAGCATTATGGGCCTATCAAACATTCATGAAGTCTACCACGAGATTTACACCTTTTCAATTAGTGTATGGTATTGAAGTTGTCATGTCGATTGAAAGCGAGATACCATCTTTGAAGCTAGTCGTTGAAATTCTGCCCAACACCTCTGCTGAAGAGGAACGTCTATTGTACCTTATGCAATTAGATGAAACTCATTGTGATGCCACCCTGGTTATTGAAGCTCAGAAAAAACACGTCTGTTGAGACCCGAAATTGATATCCCCATTACCCTATTATACTCTTCATTTACACCTTTTTGGCCTACCTAGAGCTTGAGTGAATGACAAGAACGCTACCATTTGCCAGTAATAAGGTCATAAGGTAAAGTATGGTTAATTCATGCATTTTGTGGTTTATAGAGTTAAGGAATTAAATATTTCATGTACTAATGCTTCAATTTGTCATATATATAAATATTTGACCTCTAGATATCCAGTGTTCCTGTACCAGCTCAGTTATCCTGTACCTACGCACTAAGACTGTTGTTGTCTGAATTCGATACCATCTATCTGTTATGATCCGGTACCAATGACCACGCACTGTCATGATCTGGTACCACCCTTTACGCACTATCAAGATCCAGTACCACCTTTTGCGCACTGTCATGATCCGGTACCATCTACCTGTTATGATTCGATACTAATATGGAAGAGCCTAATACACTAAGTTAAGTTCTAGATCTCGCCTAAGCCAATTGGTGGACATCTGTTTGCTTTAGCAAGGCTATGATAAGAAAACTTTTTTGATTTCCTCATCCTCATGCACTTCGTGTCATGAGGATGAAGCTAAATATGTAACCGAATGATTGAACTTAACAACTGATTGATTTGCAAATCACTTCACCTCCTTGTGTTTCACGATTAAGACTATTAAATAGTCGTGGCAAGGATGGTGGAAGTGTAGGAGAGTTAGCATATTACCAATATGTAAAGCA
>JASDQU010100074.1:332693-345069 GCA_032191745.1 Picea mariana
TGTGTGATAGTACAGAACATATTCTGAGTGAAGATTAATGGAATGTCATTTTATCTCCATATTCTGATTATCTATGATTAAGTGTGAGTTGAGTTGTTAACGAAAGTTTGATTTTATGTTTTGAAATGTGAGTAAGAATAATGTGTGTGTTGAAGACAAGCCTCCTGTAGACTTCAGCAGCTAACCTATTGAAGCGGCAAGGGCCCACCACCCAACAAAGGTCAGCCTCTTCGTAGATTAGCATTAGTAGTTATTTCCAGTAGTGTAAACATTAAATTAGCTAAAGCTTTAACTCTGTTAGATGATAACAGTACAGCTTAGACTAGGATTTTCATTATATAATTGTTTAGAGATCTTTACTTGCTCTGTTTTTGAATATGCACTGTTTTTATGAATTCGGTTTTCAGACATGAATGTTGGTAGGAGTGGTCAAACATATTTGAAGAAGAACTAGTGAAGTCCAGAACAACACATTGTGAACCATAGCATACTCAATATATTGACTATTGAACTGCCCATGCTATGTCTTGATGATTGATGTGTGATTTCCTTTTTCAGCAGTGTGGATTGCATAGTTAGTTTTTTGGGTCAGATAGCAGAGTTGATTTGTCAAACCAACTCCATATCATACTTGTATGTGCCATAATGGAGTGGATAGCCTCTTTGTGAAAGACAACCAAAGTGCATTGCAGTTTGTTATTTTGATTTGTTTCCAACATGCATAATCTAGTTTAATTCTATACTCGGGACATTAGAAATTACATTTCTTACTGGTGTCTTGTAACTCTGTTGATTATGAATCCAACATTGATAATTAATGAGTGCATTATACTAAACATAAAAGAAGCACAACATTTTGGTGCCATTGTCGGGGAGTTGCAAACAGTAGGAAGTGATTTTTAGCTTATATATCTAGGATTGATAATTAATGAGTGCATTATACTAAACATATAAGCAACACAACATTTTGGTGCCATTTTCGGGGAGTTGCAAACAGTAGGAAGTGATTTTTAGCTTAGATTGTTTGCATAAATTTTAATGTTTTTAAAAGGCTGGTTGAGGGAGGAGGATAAAACGTTTAATACGTGAGTGAAGAGTCACGCGGCCACTAGAGTGGGGTTCTCCGAAGCCAGGTTGCCTTCTTACCTTCTAGATAGAATTAGGATTTCAATTCAGTTAAAGAATAAAATTTCCATTTTATGCATGTAACACCATGTTTCCCCCAGTCTGTAAAAATAACTATACTGGCCAAGAACTATGGTAGACTCAAAGATGTGAATGTGTGATTTTGAATGGACCTTAGTATAAAAGGTCGACGAATGTAAATAATGTTATGAATATATGTTGCAGGACTGTTGCGAGGGGGATGTGTTGAAAAGAGACCACGATGGCTGATGAAAGGTGGTGGAAGGCACCTAGAATGGTGGCGTTAACTTCCACCAAAACCAATACCGTATTTGGTCTTCACTGGCCCGACGATCAAGAGCGGCTCGCTAGCCCAGAAATGAATTACTTACCAGGTTGGTAGGTGAAAAGGCTCCTCATGAGTTAATGAGGGATGGGGGTGAACCGCCCATCTGTGGAAGCCTCAGACCTGACCACCGTGAGGAAATGCGTGCCACACACAACCTCGCCGGAAAAGAAAAGGTAGGAAAGAGGTGTGGGAGGAGGCAGTCGTGATAGAGATTGCAAGAGGGGAGAAATCGGAAGGACTCTGGAAATATACAGAGTGATTGATAAGCAAAGAAGAAGGAGAGTAACCTTCTTTCTCGACTTCTGACAAACAGAGACCCAATCTCACAGCATCGTGGTCTAAGCTCGAGGGTGGCTAGTGGTAAATCCATTTGGAGTCGCTGAGCCTACGGTTGGGTGGAAACGAGCACCCCTCTCAGCAGTTGCATCACCTGGTGTTTTCTGATAAGTGTTTATATCTTGTGTCTTGCATTGAATATCTTGGAATATATGCTCATGGTTTGAAAACTTATGAATGGTTTCTGTGTAGAAATGTCTGCATGGTGTTTTGTTCGGAAATGGTGGATGCATTCTTATGTTGGAATGACCACATTCGGTGTATATATGTGTGTGTGTGTGTGTATTTGAACGAAGTCGGCTTTCAAGTCTGCTCTCGGGAGATTTGTTTCCCTTAATTACCTCTCATGCTTCCCTGGATAGATTCCCCACAGGGACACCCTTTCGGGATCGTTCCCTTACATTCTAGAGCTGGGGTAAGTTCCCTAAAAGGACTACCACCTTGGTAAAATCTTGAATTTTCTTATTATCTATCACAGATGTTAACAGCTCAGGGATTTAAGAAGACCTCTCAGTCTGGTCATAAAACCTGCTGAAAATCTGCCCAGGAACTCGATGAAGGTCTTTAAGGCCTAAGTTTGAAAACCTTGCACGAGAGAGAGTGGGTCTCTTAGAGCTCAGTATTTCGGTGTTTTGGCAACTGGGAAACCTAAGGGTTGGTTTTCTTGTATTCCCCAGATGCGAAATCCTGATTTGCAAAACCCCGAAATGAGTATAGCGTGATTAAAATATGATGTTTCGACGTTTCGGTACCCGGGACACCTAAGGGTAAGTTCCCTTGTACTCACCAGTCCCAAAATCCCGATTAGCGAAACCCCAAAATGAACTAGCATGGATGAGTGGTGATGTTTCGGTGTTTCGGTACCCGGGACACCTAAGGGTAAGTTCCCTTATACTCACCAGTCCCAAAATCTCAATTAGAGAAACCCCGAAATGAGCTAGCATGGATGAGTGGTGATGTTTCGGCATTTTGGTACCTAGGACACCTAAGGGTAAGTTCCCTTGTACTCACCAGTTCCAAAATCCCGATTAGCGAAACCCTGAAATGAACTAGCATGGATGGGTGGTGACGTTTCGGCGTTTCGGTACCCGGGATACCTAAGTGTAAGTTCCCTTGTACTCACCAGTCCCGAAATTTCGATTAGCGAAACCCCGAAATGAACTAGTATGGATGAGTGGTGATGTTTCGGTGTTTTGGTACCCGGGACACCTAAGGGTAAGTTCCCTTGTACTCACCAGTCCTGAAATCCCAATCAGCGAAACCCCGAAATTGTCCAGCAAGGATTAGAGTCTTGATTTTTCGGTGTTTCAGCACCCGAGACACTTAAGGGTAAGTTCTCTTGGAACTTCTAGTCATGAAATCCTGAAGTATGAAACCCAAAAAAGGTCTAGCGTGTATAAGTCTTGGTGTTTCAGTGTTTCGGTAACCGGGAAACCCAAGGGCCAGTTCCTTGTATTCGCCAATTGCGAAATCTGACTTGTGAAACCCCGAAAAGAACTTAGTGTTGTGTGTGTGTGTGTGTGTGTATATACACATATATCGGCATCTCAGAGTTTCGGCTCCTAGGAAACTCAAATGTAAGACTTCTTGCCATCGCACATCGCGAAATCCTGACTTGTGAAACCCAGAAACGAGCATAGCGTATATACATGAGTTTTGGAGTTTCGGCTCCCAGGAAACTCAGATGCGAGACTTCTTGCCATCGCACATCGTGAAATCCCAACTTGCGAAACCCCAAAATGAGCATAGCGTATATACATGATCTTCGGAGCTTCGTCTCCTGGGAAACTCAGTTACGAGATCCCTTGCCATTGCACATCGCGAACTCCCGACTCGCAAAACCCCGAAATGAGCCTAGCAGATATATGGGCTTCGGTGTTGTGACACCCAGGAAACCGAAAGGTATGAACCCTCATCTCCATACATCATGAAATCCCGGTACGCAAAGTCCCGATAGGTGAAATCCCGGATAAATCTTGGTTTGACTAGGATTTCGGGTGTCAGGGTGTCGAAGGATTCGGCTTCCATGCATTTCGAACTCCCGGTGACTGAAGTCCCAAAATGTGAAAGGTGCCTCTTGACTTAGCCCAGGATCACAACCAATGGACACATGGAAGTAAATTCTACATTTGGTGCGTGAATTGTACACGATGGATTTTCAACAAAAGAACTCGTGAATTAGTTGGGTGAAGGTCCCGATTGGAAGACCTAGCCTACGCCAGAACCTCATAAGAATTCAGGAACTCTGACCCTTAGCAACGAAGAAGAAAGGAAAAGGCAAAAAATCTTAGCTCTCGTAGTGGGTGTGTGACAAATTGGTATCAGAACATGGTTACAACACTTGGCCTGTTATCAGAACAAAATAGGACAGGACATGACTCTTTCCCTAAGTTATGACCATTGAATTAGCTAGTAGGAAGGAACAAGTAACATACCTTTGTATCGCTTCCTAGGGTCTATGTTGCTCCCGCTTCGCTCCGGTGCTCTCGTGAATTCAAGACCAAGACAACACAAACCAACCAAAGTGAAGATAGCAAAGTATATTCAACTGTCAACTTATGTGTATGATCAAGGAATTACACAATAAAGTGAGAATGACTTTATGGGAAAGGAACATGCCACTGTATCATATTAATTGAAAGTAGAAGATTACAACCTGATCGCCTTGATGTCGCAAGCTTCCTTTCGGTGGCTCTTGGCTCCAACACACACACTTGTTTGATCCTTGTATGAAGAATATCAAATCCTCTTGATAGACTTTCTAGAATCTCCAAGCTCCTGTTCAAGCTAAGTCCTTCACACAATTCTTTCACCAATTCTCCAATGAATCTTGCTTAACCCTTTCCATGAGAATTCCATCAATATATAGGAGAGAATGACATGGTTATTTGGATAAGAATGATCCCACAATATCAAGGAATCCAGTACAAGGATAACCATTCGAATGCCAACCCATTCTTCTAGAAGATTCCCTTCTAGAACTATCGAGAATTCATCTTTTTCCAAGCTTTAGAGAAGGTTCACACCCTAGCTATGTAGCACAGTGCAAGAAGTTCACACCCTAGCTTAAAACAGCCTGCGAGAATGGGTCATTCTCGCACCCTGGGATATTAGCAACCTGCGAACTCTCTTCAAAAGTAAGTTTTCTGAGAAGAGATGAATGTCACTTTTCTCAGGAGAAAGTTCTTATGAGGAGCCTGAGTACACCATCATAAATACACCATCATGATGACCAAAATCATGGGTAACAGAATGCCCCCCAAAGTGTGAGGCTGGAACCAGTGACAGCCGAAAGACTTTGTAAATTGCATGTGTGTGTCGGAAACCAGGAGCACATCTAATCGAAAACCTGTGAACAACCAAGCATCTACAGATTATCATACTAATTCTGAGGTAGGCATTCCCATATTCAAATCACAGATGGATGACATTGTAGACATAGGTCATGGCCACCAATCATACACTGTGGATCCATGCCGTCAAAATATAGCATAGCCACCAGGAATACACTATGGATCTATGCGAGCAAATTCAAATTAAGATGACATAGCCACGAGACATACAAAGTGGATCTATGTGTCGCAAATTATACATACTCCATCGCAACCTGGACAAAGAGATGATATCCAGGGTCTTCAATCTCGTCGCCCAAAGTACGAATCTAACCATGTGATTACATGTGTTGAAGTCGAACATGGTAGAAACCACTTCATTACCGGTCATTGATGAAATCGTTAAAAAGTGTGAGGGAAATCACCATTAATGTCAATGACTCCCAAGGTACTCTAGTACAATCCATCGAGTGTGAATGAATGTGTTGAAGTCAAACATTCGACGGAATCTTTCGATCAAGGGTCAATGATGTAAACCCACTGTCGAAAGTGAGGAAACCTGCCATTGAGGCATGTAGGTTCCAAGGTACCAAAAATTTCTAAATCTTGATTCCAGATAATGAGCTGAATTCGACGGAACAAAACTCGTCACAGGAGAGCCTTGATGTATCCCCCATCAATGACACAAAATGAGTAACAAATTTTGAAGGTGAAACAGAGTATGATGTAAGTTGGACTGGACACAGGGAAGGCCGACACAAAGAAAATGGACAACTGTAGATGGCTGACTCAATAGAGGTTTCGGATGAACTTCTCTTGAACATATGAACGACACGACCAATGATTTGGCAGCATTGACTCAGAGATGACACAGGGTATGACCTTGTAGCAAATCGAATGAGAGACAAATGGATTTTCCAAACTGGCTTCAAATAATGAATAGGGGGTGTCATGTTCAAGAGCAACGCTTACTGCCAATCAATATGAAGATAAGAACATATCCCTTTCCCAAATTTTCCCCTCACCATTTCTGGCGAGTACCTCTTTATTTTTACGCAAGCTTGAGGAGGATAACATATGCTTGTTGATATAAGCTTATCCTTTGGATAAGTCCTTCGGAGTATGTTTAACGAACCCTAGGAAGGAGTGGTTCGATCCCATTACGGGTTTGTCAATGTTTGTTTAACGAGTCTAGAGATAGAAAACTCGAAGGTTTTTCATGATTATAGAGTCTGGAAAAACACTTAAAAGAGAACTCTCTTAGTTCCTTTTTCGTAAAGTAGTCTGATGATACCGAAAAAGAGATAAATTATCACCCAACAAACGCTCTCTTCAAATACTTTATCAAGCGTGAAAATAGCAAGGTCGTTCGGCTATCTTTTCATATTTAGAGAGTCTGAAAAGAGCTTAAAGAGGACTCCAGGGGGGTTCCTTTTTCATATAACCTTGTTGAGCCTGAAAAAGTGATAAAAGTATGTTCGATCGCATTCTCATGTATTTT
Source organism: Picea mariana (assembly GCA_032191745.1). Lineage (NCBI taxonomy): Eukaryota > Viridiplantae > Streptophyta > Pinopsida > Pinales > Pinaceae > Picea > Picea mariana. The sequence goes on from JASDQU010100074.1 coordinate 339,337, forward strand.
CGAGCGTGAGAACGGACAAAGACCAAGCTCGAGGTTTTATACAAAAACCATAAAAAACAAACAAAACATGCGATGAAGAAGCAAAAATATGTCTGCATCCCTGTACATGAACATCGAAGTCGTTACGCCTGCAAAAGTTACACTCAAAAGGGCATTAGGGATTAGGGTTTAATAAATAAATAATTATAAAAATTCAATAACATGGTAAAAGTTAATATAAAGAAGTAAAACTCTTTTTACCATATCATTTTCACTTTTCCACTATTTGAGCCCAAAAACCCCTCTTTTACCATCGAAGTTCGGCGTCAGATTGCGGGAGTTACGAGCATCCATTCGACGAGCCATCAGCGACAGTGAGGTAGGCTCTCTATCCTCTACTCTTTCATGGTTTAAATTTTCATTTTCATTGGTAAAAACACATTTTTGAGTTGGTTTTGTGAGCCATTCTTGTGCTCAGCCATTCTCGCAGGTGAACTACACGGGACCTGTGAGAATGGGTCATTCTCGCAGGTGAGTCCACAATAGCCTGCGAGGTTCTCACATTGTGCCTAAAGGGCACCTGCGAGAATCGCAAAGCATAAAAAAAATTTGAAGTTTTTCTCAATGAAAGAAAGCCAAATTGTGAGTAGAGTTATTAATCTTCTTTTTGTGCTTCTTATGCAGGTATTTGGCCATCAAAATGGTTCTGGAATGGTGCAAAAGGGAGCACGAAAAAGATAATGCCATTGCTGAAAATCATCCGCCCACTATTGTCGCTTTGAGAAACTGTGGTCTTCTGAAGTACTTTCGTATCCCGGGCATGAGGGCCCAAATCAGGTTATTAGAGTACCTTGTGCATATGTGGGATCCCGATCAGCAAGTATTCCATGTAGGGGTCCACACATTGTCCTTAGATATTGAGGACATTTACTTCTTGACTGAACTGTCATGGCGTGGGTACCACGGGAGCCTGATTGGTAGCAGAGGTGGTGGGTTTCCCATGAGTGAGTACTGTCGCTTACACTGTGTTCCAGAGGCAGAGAGGAAGAAAGGGAAAGTAGCTATTTGGGGAGTGCGGGATTTGACCCTCCGCGCTATTTTGTTCACCATTGCATGTATGGTCAGGAGCTCCACTCCTCACATGGCACTCCAGAGTTACTTTCAGTATGCGATAGAGTGTACTGAACCTTGGGTTTTTAAATGGGCAGATGATGCTTTTTCGTAGCATGAAAAAGCAGTTGACCAAATGCAGATGAGGCGACCTGAAGCAATTCGGGTACAGGTCTTTGTGAGTGTCCTTCTTTCTCGAGAGGGTTCCATTACTGAGGTTGTAGGTTGAGTAGAATTTACCAGCTCCCAGGGATATAAGAATGTTGATATGGTGTTAGCTCATGGCCCGGCATGTAGCTGGACCAATTATCAAGTATGATGATACCTTCTTCGACTGGCTGTGACCACAGATGTTGATGGTCGACGATTATGCTTATGCCAGGTTGGATTTCTGAGGAGATACGGACTTAGTCCTGCCGGAGGATGCTCAGTGGGGGGAACTTGGTAAGAAGTACACAATTTTTTTCTTTTAAATGTTTTTATGAATTTTATCATATGCAAATGTTTTTTTTTATATATGTTCGTCCAAACACTAAATACAAAATTTGTTTGATGACACAGATGTGGGACCTTACCGACCTCCTAGTACTTCTCCCATTCAGCGACGAGGAGAGGTGGCGCCAGTGCCACAATGGGACGCCAAGGATTATCAAGCAGTGGAACAAAACCTAGAGGGTTTGACATCAGATATTCCAGACATGCCTCTTGGAGAGGTTCCACGACTTTATCAGCGTCACACAATAGGAGTGTCAGAGTCCATAGGCCGACTGCTCTGTAGGGTTGCCCGGGCATTTTTATGTTACCGTGAATGTCATCCATGACGTCGTCTTTGTAGAAGCTATGAGCTTCAGATTTTGACATTTTGGTCTTCGGACAAAACTTTTTTGTAAAAAACTCTTTTGATCGTTATATATGCATACGGCTTCTATCGGTTTATCTTGTGTTGTGTGAAAATAGATGTGAATGATTTATAAATGATCCAAATGTCTGTCTAATACATAGTTATCCAATGCATCAGTTAATGTATTTAGACATCTAGGAATATGTTGATATTCAATATAATCAAAATAACGTTCCAAGAGGCGAATTCGCAAATACACCCGTAACAAAGTAGGACTTCGAATAGTATAGACATTACTTAACTATAGTACTACAAGCTACGAATCGAGTCGCACAACCAAATGACGGATTCCAAGTGAGATAGCATCAATCAACAATTCGATAACGGCGCTATACTCTGCAATATTGTCGATCGCACGGCCGAGACACACACCTCGTAAGGAGACAAGTTCGTTTGTAGGGGCGTAAATTGTCCATGCATCGGAAGCAAGGTTCTGAGTACTACGGCTAGCGCCATCAGCAAAGCCAATATAGGGTAGCGAAGACTCTGACATATGGAAATCAAACACAATGTCACATACGGGCAAAGACCAGATAACGACAAAAGCAAGCTACAGATAACGACATAGGATTTTTTAATGACTTATGGTTGAGTTTTAATTTTTGCATGTGTTAATTAACCATCTGAGAAACTTAGTGAAAGAATGAGGAAAGAAGAGGAATTATGACAGCCATATATACATTTGTAGATCTGAAATGAAAGAATAAACAGCAAACCATAACATGCAGATTGATAACGGAGTTCGGCACAACTTTGCCTACATCTCCGGGCCTTTGTCTCTGTGGGGGAGGCTTCTTTATTTCTTCTCAAAAGCTCAAAAGTACATCGCTGCAATTCCAAATGGATACAAAAATGATCTGGTCATGTTCGTCCAGATCTCTAGAACCCTGCAAAGAAAATGGCACGCAAAACGGACGTCTGGAGCTCCCAGAAATGGTCCGACAGCGTCTCCTCCTCAAAAGCTTCTCTGCCTCAAAATGGCTTTGGCTTGGCTTCTCCTCAGCATAACTCTACTTTGAATGCCCTCTATGGCCTCAAACAGGCCTGGGTTATATAGCTGGGAAGTTGGTTGCTCATCTCCAACTTCCTCCCAAAATTTAGGCTCCAAAACTACCCAATATCTCCCAAAAATGGAGAAAATACATTAAAAAATAGGTTAATTAACAACTAAAACCCAAAAATTAGTTATAAAAAAACCACTTTATAGTTTATTGGGCATAATCCCCCGAGCCCTGGGCGCGCGCACCTTCTGAAACGGTCATATGGGGGGGCCATGTGGCCACGCGCTATGCGTTGGCCCCCTTTTGGCGCTAACCCTCCGGTCATGTGGCATATTCATAGGCCCACGGGGCCAATGGTTATAACCTCCCGCACACATGATGTAGGGTAACGGTTACATGGCGTGGTCGTGTGGTGTGCACCGAGGGCTGGGGCTAAGCCTTGGCCCTTTTTCCCGCCGGTTAAAACTACCACCAAACACAAAAGGAATATGCGCTGGATAGTTTACAAGAACCACCGGCGGGGTGGGTGGTTAGCCCAGCCCTGCCAGTCCTTTGCCCAGTCAAGAGGTCGCCGGTTTGACCCTCGTGCACACCATAACATTTTACATAAACCGATGAACCAATCACCGGGTGCCATGTGGCAGCCCTTGACTGGGCCACGTGGCACCTTAACCACCAACCACAAACTGACATGCGTCAACTGCCGATTGGCCCACGTGCCAGAGCCGTACTACCACGTCAATCGTCGTACTGCCCAGTCACCTTGCCACGTTAGCTGATGACGTCACCCATGCCACGTGTCACCCTTACAGTGGTGACATGTGTCACCTCTAGATTGGCCCAACTGGCTGTCCGTATGTCCAAAAATGCCTAACACATGTCGCCTCCTGGAGCTGCCATGTGTCGTCATCCGGAATTTCCACGTCAGTTGTACAAACCGTATAGTCTGCACAGTCAGCATGACACGTGGACTGTACAGACTATACAGTCATCCCTTTTTTTACCTAGTTGACTTTTCAGATAGAATGCGATATCTTCTCCATACGAAGCCCGTTTGACAAAGTAAATATACCACTGGAATCAAGAAGACGAGACGGACGCAATGGCACTGGTTTCGTCGCATTTCGAGCACTTTCATTTTTGAGTATTTTTCAAGCCCTGTCAGGCTTCTGGATCCAATTTCGGATCACACCTCCCCACAATAAGACCTTTTGGTCCCCAAAGGTTACTGACCAGTCAACAAGCTCGGGATAGGCCACCCGACTTGCTCTCTGTCTCTGAACTCTGTCCTGTGCACCTGTCTCATCAAGATCAACTGTAACACAATCATGACAACTGACAGCATATTGTTAGCCATTTGAACCCTGTTACATCTTACTGAATCCACTATCATCCATGTAGAAAACATTGCTAATGATAACATCAAAAAGATGACTGCAAATGAATTGATATATTTTAGATATCTGCACGACATGAGCTTATCTTGAAGCAATTTATGATTGATTTTCCATTCAACAACCATGTCTTGTTCTTGCTTAAGATTAATTACTTCATTTGAAACAATTATTGGTATGTTGCATGCTTTCACTGCATTCGTTAATTGTTCCCTTGTTTGAAGTGTTTTATTTGCTTTAACATGATGAGCATGAACCACATACTCATGACCTGCTTTAGTGAATTGATATTGATTCTTTGTCCTGTAGAAGATTGCCTTACGATCAAATAAGTATGGCCTACCTAAAACCATTCCACATTCTCTTAACGACACAACATCACAAGTTACTTCGTCCACATACTTAGATGAAATTGCAAATTTGATTGTGCATTGTTTTGTTATGTGCATTTGATGATGATTGCTTATCCATTTAAGTGTGTAAGGCTTGTGATGAGTTTGTATTTTTAATCCCAATTTCTTAACCAATTCTTCTGAGATTAGATTAGATTAAGATCCATTGTCGATTAATGTGTCTATCTTAGTGTGTCGCATGATTACCCTTATATGAAACAAGTTTCTTCTACAATCAATCTCTTCACCATTTTTACCTGTCATACCAACCAATGAAATCTTTGACTCATCACCTGAATCCGATCCCAAGTCTGTGGGTTTTGATGTCGTTGACACTGTTTGTGTTCCCTTCTTTTNCCTTCTTTGACACTGCATTTGCATTCTTGCCATTGCCATGCCTTTTACTCTTGTCCTCTTTCCTCGAAGACGACGATTCCCCTGACACACCTGCTTTCCCTGCTTCAATATACGTAGCTTGAATAGAAACCTCATCAAGGTTAGTGGGTCCAAACATGAAAATAGTGTTTCTAATATGTGCAGGTCAACCTCATATATACTTCATAAGGGTTTCTTGTGTTTGCAAAGGGATGTCTAACATTAATGCCATTTTTCGAAATCCATCGGTGTATTCTTGCACTGTTTGTCATTTTCTTAGTTTTAAAGATTTCCATTCAATTATTGTTTTTTCTTTATAACCCAAAGGATAGAATTGTTTCCTAAGTGCAGAAATGAAATCCTTCCATGATGGACATACATTACCCACATTTTGTGTTCCTTTTTGCAGCTTGCTTTGCCACCAGATAAGAGTTGTACCTACAAGTCTCAAAGATGCCAACTTGATTTGTGTGGCCTCATCCTTGATCTGTTGCACACTGCAGTATACCTCCATCTGCCTGATCCAGTTATCAAGTTTTTCTGCATTTACTTCACCATCATATATGGGCAACTCAAATTTT
>JASDQU010100074.1:379112-400785 GCA_032191745.1 Picea mariana
CTTTGAATTAATCATCCACATATTCCTACACATTACAAAGCTCACACATAATTGAGATATATATAAAAACATGTATATTTTCTAATATTTAATCATAAATTCACTTTTAATACTAAAATGAATAAAGTGGAAAATAATGATGTGAAACCCAAATGTATTTATGAAAATGATATGACGAAGGTTTAATTGGGCGATGAAATGTAAGGAATAGTGAAGGGAAAGGTGGATGGAAATACGACATTTCTGAGTCCCAACATGCCCCCCAACTTAACTTGTTGCATGTCCTCATGCAACCATGCATGGATCTTCTGAAGAACCTTTGGCATTTGAACTTTGGCTTTGATTGATGATGTATTTTTAATAATGAATGTTTCCAGGATATGTGGGAGACATGAGTAACAACTAGCATTTTCCTATGGTTGGTTCTTGTGTAACAACCATGAATATAAGAATGTTGGTTCTTGTGTTAACAACACTCATTTCATTATTTTTCTCTTGTTGTTATGATAATAATTTTCCCATATTTTAGTTTCCAATAACAGCTAACATTTTCATATGGTTGGTTCTTGTGTAACAACCATGAATATAAGAATGTTGGTTCTTGTGTTAACAACATTCATTTCATTATTTTTCTCTTGCTGTTATAATAATAATTGTACCCATATATTCACTGGAAAAGATAAGATATCAATGTGCATAAGAAATCACCCCTGAGTATAAGAAAGCCTTTTCTCTATGAATCATGCCAAGGTGTAGATCAATGCGTAAAGTAAAGTGCATCAGGGGATCGTTGGAAAAGAAATTTTTGGGGAAGTGTAAATGGAATGAAAATTGAATGATGATAGTGGAAAAATGTGGTGGTTATGAATATAGTTCCCCCCCCCAAACTGAATCAGTTGCATGTCCCCATGCAACATAGTGTAGGTCATGGAAGGAAAAAGGAAATGAAGCGTGGCGAGGGAATTTTCCAAAATATTCAAGTCAGCATAGAAGGAATTTCATGATTAAAGCTTAGAAAACAACATACCTTCACTTACCCAAAATGTAGATGAACTATATAATAGGAATGTAGTTGTCGCGGCTGCTGGATCAAGAAATTGTGACTGGCACTGGAGCTGCAACTGCTATAATGGTTGGAGCAAATAATATGTGACTGCGACTACTGGAAGATGAAAGGTGTCACTGGTGCAGGATCATGAAGATGTAGCTGTGAATGGCGTTGTTGCTGTAACGTGAAAGATGGCACTGCTGTAGGATCATGTGAAAGGTGACTGCTACTGTAGCAGCACTACTGCAACTGTGACTGTGGGAACTACTGCAACTTCCATAACAGAGACTGTTGTAACAACAACGGATGGAACTACAATGACTGTCACTGCTGAATCAGAGAATGTGTAGTGGAGGAATCTGAACTGGTGTTGATGAATCATGGAAAAGAGAAAGTATGAAAATGTGGAACTGTCGTGATCTCATAGATCTGAAATCATGCTACTGTAACTGCTGAGGGAGTCATGAAAAAGTGTATAGTCTTCACCTGCTACAAAACCCAATGGTACAATTCTAGTCATGCGAATAAATGTGTCGATGTCGAGCATGAAAAGAAATCATTGGATTACCGGCCATTGATGAATGTCGTTAACCAATGCGAGGCAAACTCACCATTGATGTCAATGAGTGCCAAGGTAACCGAGTACATCTTGCGAAGTGAGAATAGATGAGCTGATGTCGAGCCACTTGCAAGATCTGATGATCAAGGGACATTGATGTATTCCCATGATTGCCAGCGAGAGAACTTGCCATTAAGGCATGCAAGCCTCCAGGTACTCAAAAATGGACTCTAGTCTATATCCTAGATAAGGTGTTGAGGTCGATGGGGCAAGACTTGTCGAAAGGTGGGCCTTAAGGAATCCCACATCAGTCAACGCGAGTTTGTACAAAAATATTTGGTAGGACTATAAATGGAAAGAAATCATGGGCAAGCAGTGTGTATCAGCATGGCGAGGGAAACAAGGGAATGTAATCATGGAAAGGGAATAAGTTTTATTCAAAAGGCAAACTAGAATGGAAAAAGAAGGAAAAAATGAACTTAAAGGAATGTATGCGATTCAGAGAAATAGGCGTACATGAAGTCGTGAAGGATAAGGCAGTGAAATAGTGGACTCTAGTACATGGATGACGAAAAATCTTGGAAGGAGGATGGTAAGTGATCATGTCATGACATAATTGATTTTCTGAAAGATGGGTGTGTAACAGCAGATGTCACGACATGTATGACACGAAAAATTTAGCTTGTTCAAGTTGTCAATGAGGCATGTTTTCTTCACAAATATCTGTGATTCATGACAATCACTTCAGCATGAAATTGATCATCTTCGAACCTGAAAAATGTTAGTACTAAACCTGCAGCGAAATAGTGAGATCATTGAAAAACATAAAATGCAGGAATGAGTACAAATGCCAACAACCGAATAAAATGAAATGTGTCTTTTTTACCTGTTGCCGTAGGCAATCTCCCTTGTCAAAACCTGTTTCGAGTAACTCAAGAAATTAACGTTAAAAACATAATTCCAATAATCTTCCAGGAAGTGGAAAGATCCATTTGCAATGTTTTGAGTTTTATAATTTTTAAAGATTTTATAATTTTTAATGTTTTTGTTTTATTTCTATAATACCACAAAAGGAAAGAAAAATAAAAATTATGCTAAGGGCAAACAAATTATTATTATACAAAAAATCACAGTCAATGTTCAATGCCACTTGTGATAAGAGCAGATGTATAAAACTATCCAAAGCATGCAACTATAACCTGATTATCGTGAAAGTGCAAAGCCCAAGTCTAATGAGACTTTTCCATCTGCCTTTATTCCTGTTCAACATGTCTTTACCATGCAAGTTCTATGTGATCCAAGGCAGAGCCAAAGTCTTTCCTGCTATTCAACATCAACAACTGCAAGCGCTCTTGAAGAATTTTCAAACAACAACCTGATCAATGCACCAATTGCAGCACGTTGTTCATTTTCTGACCCAGAGCTAAGAATTTCAACATGAGGCTGGACAACATGCATGGCTGCTTCCTCAACCTTAATGTGGCCTGTTGTAAAAAGACCTTCCAAAGCTCTTGTTGCACTGTATCTTGATCCCCTAGTACCCAAGTGTAATACTACAACCAGCTGATTGACAGCTCCAACAGCAGATTCATGCCGTTGTATCTCAGGACTACTTAAAAAGAATCTTTAATAACTCTGCTAGTGCTTCTTCTATAGCATCTTGAGGACCAAGAGAGAGATACTTTGCTAAGGCTTATATAGCCCCAGCTTCTGCCATTACAAGCTTGTTTGAATTATTATCTACTGCAAGTTGAATTAAAAGCCCTAAAGCCAAGGAAGGAGCACCTGGACGATCTGGAATGGGTTTCAACAGTTCAACCAAGGCAGGTATTGCTTTGCGAGAAGTTGCACCAACCTTGATATCATCAACTCTGAACAATCGCTCCAGAGCTACTTGGTCTAGGTTGTGAGAATTCCTCAGACAGTTCTATAAGTTTTGAGATGTCCATATACTGCCATTTTCTTCAGTGTTAGTCTGCACAACTTGACAGGAAAATTGTGAAATTCTCTCTGTGAGGATCTCAATTGCACCAGCCTCCATTATAGTAAACTTGCTTTTGCTATCATGAGATGCCATCACAGAAAGTAACCTGTTGTCGAAGGTGGAGGCGTTGATCTTGGTTCCGTCGGCACTATCCAACGTATATCCATTATATGGAACAACTCCTGCTTTCTCGAGCCCATCTCTGAAAGCTGATGACCAAGGCGAGAGGGGATCTGGTTTAAAGGTGATCTGCTTCTCCACCCATTCATACGAATCCTTTACAAGTTCCTCGTCCCATTTCATCTTACGAACATATTTGGAGCTTGCCCTGGTGTAGAAGCGGCCATTTAGAGCAGTACCGCCTCCTAGAACTCTGGCTCTGGCTAAAGTCACACCATCCTCTGAAACAAACATCTGTGTTGGAGATGTGTAATTGTTAGTATCACCCAATAACTTTCCAAAAGCATCGGCATTCTCGATGTCTGGAACTCCGTATGGAGATCCTCCCCTCTCTATTACTAAAACAGAATAATTAGCAGAGAGCGTTGTTGCGAGCGAACAGTCGGTCGCTCCTCCTCCAACTACAATATAATCGTAGGTTCTTGAAGATGCTCTCTCCCCATCCACAGTCACAAACACAAAAGGAACATCTACATCTGAGGGGTTCTTGGCTGCCTGAGAAGAAAATAAAAATTGATTACTTCTCATGATGATGAGCATCATTTCACAGGTAACGGTTATTTCTACTTCGTCGGCGCTCTCGTTCGAGTTTTCGACTGTAGAGTTTTGGAATATAGAGATTTCCATTCATCGTTCCTCTTTCATCGACTGGAAACGTAAGCTCCCACATTGGTTGTGATGTTAACCCAGAAATGCGGTATTTCCTACGCATGTTCGCCCTGTGCGTTACCTCAATTTAGATATTGTGCGAGATTTTGGTGCAAAATATTAGGTGGATCCGCATGAAAACGTGATTCCTCTCCGATGGCTCCCAAATATTTCGCTCAAGCTGTATACTTAGAAATGATAGCAATGAAGTTCCTTACCTGTCGCCGTATCTACGTGATTGTTACACAACACGAGCCTGAATGTGATACCGTCAATAACTCAAGGCTGTTAGATTAAAAAAAATAACAATCATAGAAAAAAAATCCAGGAAAGAAAATATCAAAAGATAAGGACGGATCGCAATAATCTTAGTTGGGATACGATTAGCAGCAAGAAATTCGCGTTGATGGATTCATGCATATACATTTTGTTCAGTACAGCAAAGAAGAATGGAATTGCATGGAGAGATATGGCAAGGGAGATTCTCGAATCAGAAGTTTACCATAAGAAGTTTACGTACAGAAGATGCCACAAGGACTACCGTAAAAGTCCGATGTGCTCTAACCCTTGTTTCAAGATCTGGATGCATCATAACCTGCAATAGCTGATGAAACAAAGCCTCCGGAAAAGCCTTATTATGATATGAACGATTTGGTATGGATGATATAATATTTGCTATGAGATACACTGCTGCAATTGTTGTTCTAGCTACAATAGCGGTAGTAGAAAGATTCTCTAACGTGACAGCCATCATGCCAAGAATTGGACCAGCATCACCAACCCGTTTTGCCAATTGCACCAGGCATTCTTCAATTGTGGCCTGAAAAGACTTGTTCCAGTTGTTTATATCATCACTCAGATTTGAAGCCTCAGAAGAACAATGCATGCTCTTGCGCGAATGCCTTGCCAGATCACTTATTGCACCAACGGAAGTGGGACAGTGACGCTGTTTCAGCTGTTGTTTCAGTTGTTGTTCCAGCATCACATGTTTATTCTTAATTGTTTTCTTTTTGCAAATGGAGCATTTAGGCATCATGATACTTCCTAAAAAAAACATTATTAGTCATCCCTACTTTTTGATCCTCGCGGTCGCACGAAGCGCAGAGAACATCATACTTATTCCTAAGAAAAGAACGGAAAGTGAAAACTGAAAATGAAAGCCTACCTATTGTATACTAATTAGAAATTAGAAAGCAGTTACGTGTAATCAAATTTCCAGTGAAGCCATACACGTAATAGTAGTATGCTAGGCTAGGGTGGAAAAGTTATGCTAACGACCTACTTAACGGACTTACACCCTAGTGCAAGCTCCCACACATAATCGTGGGTATACCCTCCAAGGAGCCCGAGTGAGTTTGGTCAACGTCGATTCCAAGTACCGTGAAGTTTTTCCCCTTCACAGTCACCTTGTGTAAGAACCTAGAAAGATAGGCCACTAAGGTTACCACCGACAACAATAAAGCTTGGGGGGACAGTCGATTGTCTGATCCACACGCAAGGGCAGGGTATCTAGCCTGAAATCAACTCAAAAGGCTTCCACTCATCATTGTGGGTATACCTCCAAGTGATCCCCGTAATACGTGCAATATCTACACCAATACCAACAAAGTCGAGTGAGTAACTCTGTCAATATCAATGCGACCTCGTGTTTGACCCTTGTGTGAGAAGGGCTTCCCAGGACAAGATGTTGGAAATGGAATTTAACACTCCTTAACACAAGATGTTATTGTGTGTTTTGTGCTTTGGAGAGTGTATCTCTCTTCCTATTCCAAAGCGCTAGCCTAGCTAAATGTTGGTGTAATAGAGCCCTATAAAAGAGTTACTAAGTTAAATTTTACAATTTCACAGTGTTATTAAGGGTTGTTGTTACTCAAAGGAAGTGGAAATGAAACTGATGTTGTATAAGACTCTGACCCAACAATGCATGGATGAGAATGAAATATATCAATTTTCGTTCAATGAATCCTATGTACAGGAGGGAAAGAGAAGTTTTCCGGATCAAACTTGAACTACAAGACACAATTTCCTTTAAAAATGCAATTGCAACAAATCACACATCAATAACAATTTTCTATTGTTTCTTTTTCAATAATTTTAACAATTGATTTTCAATACTTTCGAAGACGAAAAATCTTTTGAAAGAAAAAACGTTGTTCACTTTTCAAAAAGGACCTACACCATGATGGTGAGAATAAAGAAAATCAACATCTAATGAACAAGCAATAGACAACCCAAACCAATCTTTCAATGGAAACAAAAATAACCAGCAAACCAAACTGGTCTTTTCAATTGCATAAGAAAAGTGATCTTTCAAAGAATAAGCAAATGATAAAGACAAAGAAGCTCAACTTTCAACCGATAGCCGGTCCTTAACCAAACAAGCACACTCAGATTCTGAAATCAAAGAGTATATCTTTGTCGAGTAAAGTCGAGAAACGAAAGTCAAGAAAAAAGTGACAGGAAGAGCCTTTGAAACCCTAAGACTGTTCATGCACAAAAACGAAGACAAGAAAAACATCAACCAATGGTCCAAGAAACTCTTTTTAGGCACCTAAACTGATCTGGGCAGTTGAAGATGCAAAAACTCAAATCCAAAATTTTGAAAAAGAGGGTTCATAGGCTGAGAGTATTACACAGTGCAAGAATAGGTGATTCTCACAGGTGAGCTTTGACAAGAGTGCTAGAACCTCGCACTCAACCTAAAAGCAGGGTGCGAACTCAATAGATTCTCGTAGGCCACTGTGGAGTGCAGTGCGAGAATGTCTGAAACTAATCAAATTTTTGGAAAAAGACACAAAATTTGAAGAGGCCTCTGGACCCAGAGGGTCTATCAGGGTATCCTGAAGACTCAGAGAGTGATATGAATGGAGAAAAGTAAGGCAAGAGAAAATGGCCAAGGAAAAATACCAAAAACCACAAAGAAAACGGGTTGCTCCCCAACGGAGTCGCCAATTTTGTTATCGGACTAATCAGTAGGTGCAGACACTAACAGATCTCCCTAGATCCACCTGGATCTAGAACAAAACAGGACAGGACATGACTCTTTCCCTAAGTTATGATCATTGAATTAGCTAGTAGGAAGGAACAAGTAACATACCTTTGTATCGCTTCCTAGGGTCTTTGTTGCTCCCGCTTCGCTCTGGTGCTCTCGTAAAGTCAAGACCAAGACAACACAAACCAACCAAAGTGAATATAGCAAAGTATATTCAACTGTCAACTTATGTGTATGATCAAGGAATTACACAATAAAGTGAGAATGACTTTATGGGAAAGGGACATGCCACTGTATCATATTAATTGAAAGTAGAAGATTACAACCTGGTCGCCTTGATTTCACAAGCTTCCTTTCGGTGGCTCTTGGCTCCAACACACGCACTTGCTCGATCCTTGTATGAAGAAGATCAAATCCTCTTGATAGACTTGCTAGAGTCTCCAAGCTCCTGTTCAAGCTAAGTCCTTCACACAATTCTTTCACCAATTCTCCAATGAATCTTGCTTAACCTTTTCCATGAGAATTCCATCAATATATAGGAGAGAATGAGATGGTTATTTGGATAAGAATGATCCCACAATATCAGGGAATCTAGTAAAAGGATAACCATTCGAATGCCAACCCATTCTTCTAGAAGATTCCCTTCTAGAACCATCGAGAATTCATCTTTTTCCAAGCTTTAGAGAAGGTTCGCACCCTAGCTATGTAGCACAGTGCGAGAAGTTCGCACCCTAGCTTAAAGCAGCCTGCGAGAATGGGTCATTCTCGCACCCTGGGATATTAGCAACCTGCGAACTCTCTTCAAAAGTATTTTTTTTGGGAAGAGATGAATGTCACTTTTCTTAGGAGAAAGTTCTTATGAGGAGCCTGAGTGCACCATCATAAATACACCATCATGATGACCAAAATCATGGGTAACACCTGCTTGGGCTCATGAACGAGTTGTGCAGGAGCTTCGTTCAAAACACTCCTAAAAGGAGTAACCCCCTGTCTTAACCTTCTTAATCAAAAATCGAAGTTAAGAATGAAAACTCCTATTGTGTGTGTGTACATGTGAAAAATATGAATTATGTACTGGTTATAAATAAATATAAATATTGACTAACAACCAGCGTTTTTCCCTTGCACACAAGCGGAAGATCAACCACGGAAAATTGCAGACGTAGAGAATGGTGACTCGCCATGAAGTGGGGGAGGGATCCCACAATAGAGACGAAGAGTCTAACGAAAGGAGGGTAGTAGGGACCCCTCCAGATCTAGCCGAGACTGTGAGGAGCCTCATGGTCGAATTACAAAGCTGCAAGGCTGACAATGAAAGGATGATGAAAGAACAAGAAAAGCAAACAAAAATTAACGCAGTTTTACTGCAGAGCTTATCTGACCTACAAAGACAAATGCAACATGAACCTGAGGTACAAAAACATGGTCATATCAGTGGCCACGCTGAGAGGAGCACCTCGAGAAAGGTCCACCCCAGAGATAAGGGACAAGCGTCTGACGATTCTTCTGGAAAGGAAGCTGGCGACTCAGAGGGATCTTCTAGCAGCAGAACTAGTTCTCATTCCCAAAGAAAATGAAAGAAGAAGAAACTTTCCAAGAGTCATAATCTCGAAGAGTTCAAGAAGGCCAAACCACCCTCCTTCAACGGTGAAATAAGGAAGGGAGAGGAAGCAGAGGCCTGGCTACTTGGACTAAAGAAGTATTTCAGAGTCCATGGATTCTCAGAAAATTTTAAGGCTCGAGTAGCCACCTTCAACTTGAATGGAAAGGCTTCCATTTGGTGGGAAGACCTTAAGAATGTAAAAGGGATTCACGAAGAAGACCTGTCTTGGGAACGGTTTGAGAAATACTTCAGGAAGAAATATCTGTCGGAGAAATACTTCGACAAAAAGACTAAAAAAATCTATGAACTCAAGCTAGGGCAACTCACCATAGAGGAATATGTCAGCAGATTCCTCGAGTTGTTGAGGTATGTACCCTACATAAAAGCAGAAAAGGCAAAGGTGCAACGATTCATCAGTGGACTACCTAAGGACTATCAGAACAGGATTGAATTTGACAAACCAAAGACCCTAGAGGATACTATCTGAAAGGAAAGATATTGTTACGAACAGCTTGGGCATCGGATAGGACTTCGCGAAGGCTAGAAGCAGAAGAATAGTTCAGGATTCCAGAAAAATGGGTTTAAATCCCCAACATTTAAGGACTATAAAAAGAACTCAAGGATGAGCTTCCTAGCCTGAAGTGTACACCAGCAGAACTTTCTCTCCTTGAGCGGAAATAAACTTTGTGGATCTGCCCCAGTAAAGGATGATAACCCAAAGAGAGAACCTTTGAAATGTTGGGGTTGCGGAGAAGAACATCTATTGAGAGACTGTCCACACCGACAACAGAATAGTCGAAGAATTTACAACATTCAGGAAGCTACCACCGTCAATGATGTGGCCGGGAGTGTGCCACAAATTTATGCAGCCTTGGATAATAACCAAGCCAACCACCAAGCTTCAGTGGTGGAAATAGAAGGTGTGATTTCCAACCATCTAGTGTCTATTCTGATTGACCCTAGTTCAAACTTGAGTTATATAGCCCCTAAGAATGTTGATAAGTGTAAACTACAGCCACATAAACCTACCAAGCCATGGTTGGTATAGTTAGCCACTGGCACTAAAAGAAGGGTAGCAGAGGTCATACCAGCCTGCCATTTAATGTTGGGTGAATTCCCCACCCAAGAAACCCTTAACATATTACCCCTGGGATCGTATGATGTGTTGATTGGTATGGACTGGCTAGCCACCCATAAATCCAAACTAGATTGTTACCATAAAACCTTGGAATGTGTAAGTGAAGAAGGAAGGAGAATAACCCTTCAAGGGATCCAAAAACCTGTCTCGATGAGACAAATATTAGCTCTTCAAATGAGAAAGTATTGCAGAAAAGGATGTCCCCTATATGCAATACAGGTGTTGAAAACAATTGAAGGGGACAAACCAAGCCTCGAATACCACCCCACACTGAGAGAATACAGAGATGAGATGTATTTTCGGAAGAGGTATCGGGTTTACCTCCGAGAAGGGACATCGATTTCTTGATATAACTTGCACCGAGAGTGGTGTCGATGTCTAGGACACACTACCGGATGAGCACACCTGAACTAGTTGAACTCAAATTGCAATTGAGAGAAATGATGGATAAGGGCTATATCCGGCCCAACATGTCTCCATGGGGAGCACCAGTCCTGTTTGTGAAAAAGAAGTACGGTACCCTTAGACTGTGTATAGATTTTAGATAACTCAATAAAGTAACCATAAAGAACAAGTACCCCTTTCCCAGGATCGATGACCTGTTCGATCAATTGGGGGGTGCGTCTATTTTCTCAAAGATTAACTTGAGGTCGGGATACCATCAAGTCCAAATCGAGGGTGAAGACATCCATAAAACTGCCTTCCGGACGAGGTATGGTCACTATGAGTTTGTGGTAGTGCCATTTCGGTTAACCAATGCCCCTACCACTTTCATGTGCTTGATGAATAATGTACTCAGCAAATTCCTAGACAAATTTGTGTTGGTTTTTATCGACGACATATTAATTTACTCCAAGAATGGAGAAGAGCATGAAGATCATCTTAGACTTGTGTTGCAAGTGCTAAGAGAACATCAACTCTATGCCAAATTCAGCAAATGTGAATTCTTCCAGAAGAAAATACATTACTTGGGTCATGTCCTATCCGAAGAAGGGGTAGCATTAGACCTTGATAAGATTAGGTCTATCACAGAATGGCCTACCCCAAGGGACGTTTCGGATATTAGATCCTTAATGGGATTAGCAGGATACTATATGAGATTTATAAAAGGATTCTCCAATATTGGTTGTCCAATCACTGCCCTTAAGAAGAAGGGGACAAAATTCACATGGACACAAAAATGTGAAGAAAGNGTGATAGACCTAATCTTATCAAGGTCTAATGCTACCCCTTCTTCCAGAAGAAAATACATTACTTGGGTCATGTCCTATCCGAAGAAGGGGTAGCATTAGACCTTGATAAGATTAGGTCTATCACAGAATGGCCTACCCCAAGGGACGTTTCAGATATTAGATCCTTAATGGGATTAGCAGGATACTATATGAGATTTATAAAAGGATTCTCCAATATTGGTTGTCCAATCACTGCCCTTAAGAAGAAGGGGACAAAATTCACATGGACACAAAAATGTGAAGAAAGATTTCAAACCCTGAAACATCTACTGACCCACGCACCTGTGTTGAAGATCGTCGATCCCGAAGCCGACTTCCTCGTGTGCACAGATGCCTGTAAGGAAGGGCTTGGAGGAGTCCTTATGCAAGGAGGAAGTGTGGTCTGCTATGAATCCTGAAAATTCAATGAGCATGAAGTCAACTATGTGACCCATGATCTAGAGCTCACTGCCATAGTGCACGCCTTAAAAATGTGGAGGCATTACCTCCTAGGAAGAAAATTTGTACTTATGACAGACCACTGTGGATTGCGATATATGTTTGACCAACCAAATCTCAATGCTAGACAAGCTAGGTGGATGGCCCTCCTCAGCGAGTCTGATTTTGAAATCAAACATATTAAGGGAAAGGAAAATAGAGTGGTTGAAGCCCTTAGCAGAAGCATGAAAACAATTCACCTGGTCGCGGTGAGCACCTGCGAGACGGATGTCAAGGAAAGAGTCAAAAATTCACAAGAGACAAACACATTCTTCCAAACCGTGACCTCGTACCTATAGCAAGAACCTGTAGGGATAAAGTATGGAGGCTACCAAATGATGGAAGGAGGTTTTCTCACTTACCGAAGCAAATTGTCCATTCCATATTATGACAACTTGAAGAGGTTCATACTGGACGAACTACATAAAAGGCCCTATTCTGGTCATCCAGGATACCAAAAAATGATCACGGCCACTAGGAAACAATTCTACTGGCCTGGTTTGAAGAAAGACATAGCCGAGTACCTAGCCAAATGCATAGAATGCCAACAGGTAAAATCATAACACTGACACCCAGCAGGATTATTACAACCTCTACCAATCCCGGAATGGAAATGGGAAACCATCTCCATGGATTTCATCACCGGATTACCAACCTCGACCAAACATAATGATGCCATCATGGTAGTGGTGGATAAATTGAGCAAGTCCTCTCATTTTATCCCCATCAAGTCAACTTGTAAGGCAATAGACATCGCCAACGTATTCATGAAGGAGATATTTAAACTGCACGATATGCCGAAAGAGATCATGTCTGACAGAGACACGAAATTTACTTCCAACTTTTGGAAATCACTGATGGTTGGTTTGGAGACCAAGTTGTTGTTTAGCACCACCTATCACCCTAAAACCGATGGACAGATGGAAAGATTGAACCAAGTGCTAGAAGACATGCTAAGAATGAACGTAATGCATCAACCCAAGAAGTGGGAAGACTACCTACCACTAGTGGAATTCGCCTACAACAACGGCTACCAAGAATCCTTAAAGATGAGTCCCTTCAAAGTCCTCTATGGTAGGCCCTGCAACACTCCTGTTAGTTGGAACAATCCCGTAAACAGAATTTCTCTTGGACCCGACATGTTGAAAGAAATGGAACAGCAAGTGACTCAGATAAAACAAAACCTGAAGATCGCTCAGAATCGACAGAAAAGTTACGTTGACCAAAAGAGAACCCCAAGAGAGTTCAAGACAGGAGACAATGCATATCTCAGAGTTGGGCCCAGGAAGAGTTCCCTGAAAATGGGAGCTTGTGCCAAGTTGGCACCACGGTATTGGACCCTTTGAGGTTCTAGATAGAGTGGGACATGTAGCCTATAGGCTAGCACTTCCTCCCACAGTAAAAGCACATAATGTTTTCCATGTTTCATTATTGAAGAAATATGTACATGATTCTAATCATATAATTGATTGGTCTGTGATCCAGGTGGAACCGGAGGGAGAATTCCTACCAGAACCTCAATGCATACTGAATAGAAAGGAAACCCCACTCCAGAACCAAACCATTGCACAAGTCAAGGTGCAGTGGAGACATTTTGGCCCAGATGAGGCTACATAGGAAATGGAGGATGCCATGAAATAGGCATATCTGATTTTGTTTACCTCTGTACATACATGTCATATAGATTGATAGAACATTGAGGACAATGTTCCTTTAAGGGGGAGGGAATTGTAACACCCTGTTTCCCCCCGTTTGTAAAAATAACTATACTGGCCAAGAACTATGGCAGACTCAAAGATGTGAATGTGTGATTTTGAATGGACCTTAGTATAAAAGGTCGACGAATGTAAATAATGTTATGAATATATGTTGCATGACTGCTAGGAGGGGGATGTGCTGAAAAGAGACCACGATGGCTGATGAAAGGTGGTGGAAGGCACCTAGAATGGTGGCGTTAACTTCCACCAAAACCAATACCATATTTGGTCTTCACTAGCCTGATGATCAAGAGCGACTTGCTGGCCCCGAAATGAATTACTCACCAGTTTGGTAGGTGAAAAGGCTCCTCATGAGTTAATGAGGGATGGGGGTGAACCGCCCATCTGTGGAAGCCTCAGACTTGATCACCGTGGAGAAATTCGTGCCACACGCAACCTTGCCGAAAAAGAAAAGATAGGAAAGAGGTGTGGGAGGAGGCAGTCGTGACAGAGATCACAAGAGGGGAGAAATCAGAAGGACTCTGGAAATATACAGAGTGATTGATAAGTAAAGAAGAAGGAGAGTAACCTTCGTTCTCGACTTCTGACGAAACAGAGACCCAGTCTCACAGCATCGTGGTCTAAGATCGGGGGTGGCTAGTGGTAAATCCATTCGGAGTCGTTGAGCCTACGGTTTGGTGGAAATGAGCACCCCTCTCAGCAGTTGCATCACCTGGTGTTTTTTTATAAGTGTTTATATCTTGTGTCTTGCATTGAATATCTTGGAATATATGCTCATGGTTTGAACACTTATGAATGGTTTCTATGTAGAAATGTCTGCATGGTGTTTTGATCGGAAATGATGGTTGCATGCTTAAGTTGGAATGACCACATTCAGTGTATATATGTGTGTGTGTGTGTGTGTGTGTGTGTGTATTTGAACGAAGTCAKCTTTCAAGTCTGCTCTCGGGAGATTTGTTTCCCTTAATTACCTCTCATCCTACCTTGGATAGATTCCCCATAGGGACACCCTTTCGGGATCATTCCCTTACATTCTAGAGCCAGGGTAAGTTCCCTAAAAGGACTACCGCCTTGGTAAAATCCTTAATTTGCTTATTATCTATCACAGATGTTAACAGCTCAGGGATTTAAGAAGACCTCTCAGTCTGGTCATAAAACCTAGTGAAAATCTGCCCAGGAACTCGATGAAGGACTTTAAGGCCTAAGTTTGAAAACCTTGCACGAGAGAGAGTGGCTCTCTTAAAGCTCGGTATTTCGGTGTTTCGGCAACTGGGAAACCCAAGGGTCAGTTTTCTTGTATTTTCTAGACGCGAAATCCCGACTTGCGAAACCCCGAAATGAGTATAGCGTGATTAAAATCTGATGTTTTGGCGTTTCGGTACCCGGGACACCTAAAGGTAAGTTCCCTTGTACTCACCAGTCCCAAAATCCCGATTAGCGAAACCCCGAAATGAACTAGCATGGATGAGTGGTGATGTTTCAGCGTTTCGGTACCCGGGACACCTAAGGGTAAGTTCCCTTGTACTCACCAATCCCGAAATCCCGATTAGTGAAACCCCGAAATGAGCAAGCATGGATGAGTGGTGATGTTTTGGCATTTCAGTACCTGGGACACCAAAGGGTAAGTTCCCTTGTACTCACTAGTCTCGAAATCCCGATTAGAGAAACCCCGAAATGAACTAGCATGGATGAGTGGTGATGTTTCGGCGTTTCGGTACCCGAGATACCTAAGGGTAAGCTCCCTTGTACTCACCAGTCCCAAAATCCTGATTAGAGAAACCCCAAAATGAACTAGTATGGATGAGTGGTGATGTTTCGGCGTTTCGGTACCCAGGACACCTAAGGGTAAGTTCCCTTGTACTCACCAGTCCTGAAATCCCGATCAGTGAAACCCCGAAATGGTCCAGCGGGGATTAGAGTCTTGATTTTTTTATGTTTCGGCACCCGGGATACTTAAGGGCAAGTTCTCTTGGAACTGCTAGTCACGAAATCCCGAAGTATGAAACCCCGGAAAGGTCTAGCGTGGATAAGTCTTGGTGTTTCGGTGTTTCGGTAACCGGGAAACCCAAGGGCCAGTTCCTTGTATTCGCTAGTTGCGAAATCCAACTTGCGAAACCCCAAAAAGAACTTAGCGTTGTGTATAGATATATATATATATATATACACATATATCGGTGTCTCGGAGTTTCAGCTCCCAGGAAACTCAGATGCAAGACTTCTAGCCATCGCACATCGCGAAATCCCAACTTGCGAAACCCTGAAATGAGCGTAGAGTATATACATGAGCTTCAGAGTTTCGGCTCCCAGGAAACTCAAATGCGAGACTTCTTGCCATCGCACATCATGAAATCTCGACTTGCAAAACCCCGAAACGAGCGTAGCATATATACATGAGCTTTGGAGCTTCGACTCCCAGGAAACTCAGTTACGAGATCCCTTGCCATTGCACATTGCGAACTCCCAACTCGCGAAACACTGAAATGAGCCTAGTAGATATATGGACTTCGGTGTTGCGACACCCAGAAAACCGAAAGGTATGAACCCTTGTCTCCATACATCGCGAAATCTCGATACGCGAAGTCCCGATAGGTGAAATCCCGGATAAGTCTTGGTTTGACTAGGATTTCGGGTGTCAGGGTGTCGAAGGATTTGGCTTCCATGCATTTCTAACTCCTTGTGACCGAAGTCCCAAAATGTGAAAGGCGCCTCTTGACTTAGCCCAGGATCACAACCGATGGACACGTGGAAGTAAATCCTACACTTGGTGCATGAATTGTACACGACGGATTTTCAACAAAATAACCTGTGAATTAGTTGGGTGAAGGTCCCGATTGGAAGACCTAGCCTACGCCAGAACCTCATAAGAATTTGGGAACTCTGTACCTCGACAACGAAGAAGAAAGAAAAAGGTGAAAAATCTTATCTCCCATAGTGGGTGTGTGACAATGCATAGATATAGAGATAAATAGGGTAGATTTGTAAGCTCCAAAGATTCAAAAACAACCCCCCCACTAATCACACTGACACTGGTGCAAGAAAAAATCCACCAACAGAAAATTCAAAAAGAGCCAGTGAGGCTCCAGAAGGAGAACCTAAAACAGAAGAATCAATATTGGGACGGGCAAAACATTTAGGAGACACSGAAAATCCAGTTTCTGAACCATCCATCAGTAGAATGGCAGAAGAAGAAGGAAATGCAGCCACAGAAACTGAGACCTTTGGGTTTCCAATCTTGGATATTTCTAGAAACCTCAACATGAAGAATATCCCACAATCATCGTTACCCACTTTCAGAGGTATGTCAACTGAAGATCCAKATTTATTTTTATTCAAATTTGACATATTATGTAGAAGCTATAACTATTCAGACGATGCCCAAAAACTTAAGCTTTTTCCTGCTACAATGAAAGATACAGCCTTAAGATGGTTCATGAGCTTAGGAGAAAATACAATCCTTTCTTGGGATCAAATGAAAGACACATTTTTATGAAAATACCAAGACTATTGTAAGGATAGTGTTAAAAACGACATTTTTAAAATGTAGCAAACAGAAGATGAAAGCCCTAAAGACTACTTAGAAAGGTTCTTATAAAACTATCAAAAGTCAAAACTATTCACCACAGACCCAACTGTAGTAAGAATTGTATTCTTGAAAGGTATCAGAGATGATTGCATAGAAGTTTTAAACTTGTTGAGTTCAGGAGATGTACACCAAAAACCTTTTTCAGAAATTGCAGATTACTGTAGGAGATACTCAAGAGGACAAGCTAAAACAGGCAAAGGACCAAGAGATCCTTTTAGCAGAAATACAAAACAAAGCTCAGGGACTGTCACCAAAACTGAGTTAGGAAACTTATTGGAGAACTTTAAAACATACATCTTGAGCACAATAAGTAACCAGTTAGATACTCTGAAACTGAAAAAGAAACAAGAAGAAGATGCTTTAGCAATATTTTTTCATAGATGCCGAAAGAAGCACAACAGCGAGAAAGAATGCCCATTAAATGTCATAGAAATATGCGGTCTGTGTACACTAGAACACCCCACATCTGAGTGTCCAACCTTGCTTGAACTACAAGCCATGTATAGGGGAGGAGGAGTCTCACAAGAACAACCATACCCTTCTAGAAGACCTTGGAGAGCCCAAAATCCCAATACATTTTATGATCCTAATACACAATAGCAACAACAACAATGGGGTCCTTCCCCAGTGACCTATTCACAATGGACACCTCAGCAAACTCAACCTTGGCAACAAGGTTGGAGGGGAACTATGTATGGAAATCTCTCTTACCCTACATATCTACAGTACCCTGCAAACATTTCCCAATTACTACCTGGATTCAACCCACCACAGATGCAAGCTTTACTCCCACAGGTTATCACTCTAAGAAACTCTTTGGGGTTGTAGGCCAAAGATGCTTGGTAACTCAAGAATATGGTAAATTTGGTAGGTTTAGATCAATGGGATAACTCAATGGCTAATGAGAAGAACAACTTATCATGCATTCAAATAAGACAATGCTTTTAGAAATCAATGATCAGACAGAGTAATTGAAATAGGGTATGAAGAACACTAGTCTAGATAACCAAGTACAACAGTGTGTAGGGTCATACAAGATAGTAAGAATTTCTTTAATTCGAGTTCATGAGCTTAATAAGAAGATGACAGTTCTTAGAAGCTGAGCTAAACTAAAATAAAGTACAGAATAATGAAGTGTATGAACAAATCTGGCATTGACTGCAAAAGAAGACTGTGATTCTATTATCAAGATGAGAGTCTTAGTACAATAGCAAAATCTATCCAGGATTGAACCCCCTTGGTGCCCCAAATGTCTTTGGCTTTATAGCCTTACAATACAGTGTTCAGATCCTGAAAGAGTGGATCAGAAATACTAAATATAGAAAGTAAAAAACTAGATTACAAAAGATAAGGAATGATCCTCAAAATGAGGTCAATTTCACATTTCATGGTATTCAGATGATGTAGAGTCCTTGTGCAGTGCAGAATAGCCTTCACAGGCTGTTTGATGACACTTGAAGGAGATAAGATTCGAATTTGTTGAGTTTGGAAAGAGCCCTAATTCGTTGCCACAAAAATAGGTACCAAAACCAACTTGTATACCTCTTATAACTCTTTTACATCAAAAGTGGATCTTAGATATGACTTTATAATTCAATATCTATCCTTTTAAAAAGTCTTCAAGAAATTTGGATTAATAAAACTTCGATCTGGGCAAATTTTAGCTTTCTCTAGCGAGTGGAAGGTTTCGGTGGTTAACACAGAGGAATTTTGGGTGTATTAACCACCGAAAAGCTCTGCTTTCGGTGGTTAATGAACAGTCGTCCTGTTCGCCTAAACCACCGAAAGATTAGCTTTGTCCAAAACTTCAAAATTGCAAAAATTGATTACCTTGATGCTTTGTTGAGTGTTCATGGTTCTTTTGGTGATGCCCCTCCTCCTTTTACAGGGCTGGAAACCTCAATCTGTTGTGTAGGAGGCTATGTTTCCTTCTCTATTGAAGTAGCCAATTCTTCTAGGGTTTCTAGCCCTGAATGATCTTGAGCTGGAGGTTGGGATTCTTTTATCTTTAGCCTCAGAAGTCTAAGTTTCCTATACAGATTCATATTCTCTCTTATCAACACCCTGTTTCTGTCCTTGATTTTATCATGCTTTTCCTTGATATTTTGGTTAATGTTATAAAGTTCTACATTTATTTTAGTTAACTCTACATTTGTCTTTTTAATGACTCTTTCTAAAACTTCCATCTCATAGGTTTGTTTCAKAAGTTTATTGATTTTCCGAGTCTTGGAAGCTTTAGGTTTGCTTGAAGAAGCTTCTGCTAATGGTTGACTGTGTTCACTTGGAGGAGTTGGTGAGGGAAAGTTGGGATAATCTTCTACAACTCGCTTAGCTTATTCATCACCTTGTGTCTCAGCTGACTCGTGCTCTGGCTCTRAGTCACTGTATGGTAAGTTCAAARGGTTATCTCCTTCAGCAAGATCCTCGRTCTCCTCACCTTCTATGCCAAAATTTAATTTCCTTTTAGTTCTTTTTCTTTTGGCAGAGGATGACTCTGTTGGATCTTTTGGAGGTGAAATAGCCCTCCTCTTTCTTCGACTGCTCTTAGGAGTAAGGGACTTCTTTGTAGAAGACTTCTTTCCCTTGTTATCTTKTTGTAGAACTATTGGGAACTCATTCCAAAATAGGAAATGATTTCAGTCAACCTCTTTCTTCTTCAAGGATTCCTTAACAATCAGTGTGATTAAACCCTGGTGAGACAGCCTGCTAGCCACTTTGGTAGGCTTTACTTTAACTTGTCGGGCCATCTTGGTGAGTGCCTTGTGAAGGTAGAAGGGTAGGTTAATAAGTGACCTCCCAGTGAAATGATTCAGAAGCTTAAAATGATAGAACATAACCCTATTATACCTGCCTTCACAGGTAATGTATGCAAAAATTGCCTTGAGCAAATCCTACCACTTTGTCTCCAGAAATGACATTGGGATGTCCTTCTTCCAGATGAGAGTTTTATGTTGAGGTTGCAAATAGGATCTGAATTCAATGTCTGCTGGTAGAGTAGTCTTGAACCAGCACTCACCCGTCCTAGGTAGACCGGTGATTTCTGCAATGGATGCCTCGTCCACTATAAACTCTTCCTTGCCTATTACAGCCCTCCTTCCATCGTATGATAGTGCAAATGCTTTTGAGAGTTGTTGGTGAAAGTCTTCAAGATTCTCACAGTATGAGAACACACCAACCAATTTGAAAAATTCAGCCACCTCTAGGTGTGCCTCTAGATACCACATTCCATCTAACTCAGACCCGAGAGTAGGCCCAGTTTTCGACATTTGATTGATTTAGTTGACCTGTCCCTGCAATTTAGAAAAATATCTGCGATATAGGGAGACAAACACCTAAAGTTTAGGAGGAACAGAGAGTGTATGTCAAGATATAAGGCACAAAGCAGGGTGACTCAGAGTTTGATTCACATAAACCAAATCTTCAACAGATTCTAATCGACAATTGAGGTTGGATTATAGATGAGACTTCAACTTCTTGTAACAGATATAATTGAACTGAAACTTGAGAGAATCTAAAATACCTGATGACTCGGGCCTTCTTCGAATTGAATGACAGATGGCTTGGTGACTAGCAACAGGAATCGAGCTTCTTCTGGTAGTAACGACAATTGACTGTAGAGTTGGGTTTGTTAATGAAATCACGGGATTCCATCTAATCCACAATTTCGGATTTGATTTCTAAATGAATGGATTGGAAAGCATGATTAAATGGAGTCATTATTAACATATCCTCCCGGGACTTGAAGTTCTGAAAGGCCATGTGACTAATCAATACAGTTAGCCGAAAATCAACTCATAAAATTCTATGTTATGTCGAGCCTTCATATGAAATGACAAATGGTGGTTAAAGAGGACAACAGAGCATCAATATCCCAATAAGATGTAATAATAACCTCCTACCTCACCAAATCGATCGAGTTTCGGTGATTATGTCTTCATGATTACACCAACTGACAGCTAGCTCATGTGAAAGCACGAGGTTTTCTTTTTGCACGTTGAAAGCTTTTTAGTAGTTAACTAGGCCTTTATTTTTGCCTCTTAACTACCACAAACCACGACTTTCAGTGGTTAATGAGCGCTTTTCAGGCCCGCCTAAACCACCAAAACCTGAGATTATCTCTTTTTCTTGACAAAACCAAATCCGATGTTTGTTTCAAGTTTATTTACAGAAAATAGACTGTCTAACAAGCTTGAAAAAATTTAGAAATAAATTTTTGGACTTCTCCCTATCACCTAAAATGATAATTTTGACTGTGCTAGTTTAGGAGATAACATCTGGCGCCTACTCAGGGATGGAATCCTCCCAGTGAGGTTCCAAGAACAAGTAGTTCCAGTCACCTTATCTATTGGGCTATGGAGTCATGTGGCCTATGCAACTATTCCTCTGCAAGCCTGCCTCTAGCTTGTCTGTAGCCTGTCTGCTTATTCATGAACTCAACAACTGAAAAAAAATCTAACTGCTCGTATGACGAGCTTATTCTTCTACCTACTCCTACACTAACCAACTATACT
>JASDQU010100074.1:422645-450830 GCA_032191745.1 Picea mariana
CATAATCTAGTTTAATTCTATACTCGTGACATTAGAAATTACCTTTCTTACTGGTGTCTTGTAACTCTATTGATTACGAATCTCGAATTGATAATTAATGAGTGCATTATACTAAACATATAAGCAGCACAACAATGTCCAAGCCCAATACAACAAGAATGTCAAGCCACGTGTTTTCTCTGAAGGTGATCTAGTTCTCCTCTACAAACAAGATCGTGATTTACTAGGGGCCGAAAAATTTGAGGCTATGTGGTGAGGCCCTTATATTGTCAAACGAGTGTTGGAGAAAGGAGGTTATGAGTTAGTGGATTATGATGGCATTCCTTTGAGTGAACCCAAAAATGGTCTTTACTTGAGGAAGTACTATGCTTAGGTTATATTTGCATGAGCGCTTGTATTTTTATTGTATCATACTCTTGTGTGCTACTTTTCATGTGCTTTTTTCTTATTTGGTTTCGACCCCCAACTGCTTACCTTGCGTTGTGCTTGGTTTCCAGATTTCAGTGTCTTCACTACCCTACATTGGCTTCGCCGATGGCACTAGTCGTAGTACTCAAAACTTAGCATTTGTTTCTTGGGAAATCTACGCACCTACGAATGAATTAATCAGTCTACATGGTGTTTGCCTCGGTCGTGCAACTGACAATATCGATTGGAATCTATCATCTTGTTGTACAACTTGATTTGCAGTTAGTAGTACTACAGTTAAGTAATGTCTATGTTATCCAATGTCCTACTTTGTTAAGGGTATATTTACGAATTCACCTTTTGGAATGTCATTTTGATTATATTGAATATCAACACATTCCTAGATGTCTAAATACATTAACAGATGCATTAGCTAATTATGTGTTAGACATACATTTGAGACATTTTTAAATCCAATCACATTTTGTATATAAAGAAAGTAAGCCAGTAGAAGCCTCATGTATATATAATGATAAAAGTTTTTACAAAAAGTGTTTTTGTCTGAAGACCAAAATATCAAAATGTGAAGCACGTGGCTTCATATACAAAATAGCATCAAGGATGTTGCTCACGATAACACGCAACTTCCTGTGCCACCCTACGGAGCAGTGGACTAAGAGAACCAGATACGCCTACAGTATGGAGTTGATATCGTCTCGGGATCTCATCGATAGAGATATCTGGAACATCCGTTGTCAACCCCTCCAGGTTCTGCTCGATCGCCTCGTAATCACCGGCATCCCATCCTGCTACCTCGGTTGCTTCCCCTCGTCTCTAGATGGGGGATGTACCTGGAGGCCGGTGTGGTCCTACATCTATGTTGTCAAAAGAGATTTTGATTAGTCATCGGATTAAAAACATATATTTCAAAATTTACAAAAACATTATAAAAACAAAAATGTGCTTCTTACCTAAGTTCCCCCATTGAGAATCCTTAGGTAGAACCAAGTCTAGGTCACCTCTGAAGTCTAAACCGGCATACGCATAATCATTTACCATCAGTAGCTGAGGCCTCAACCAATCAAAGAACACATCATTGCATTTGACAATAGGGCCCACCATGTGCTGAGCCATGAGGCCACACCATCTTTTCATCCTTGGATCTTGTGGAGCCGACAGGCCCCACTCTACCTATAAGCGCAAGTGAGGAACCCTCTTGAGGAAGAAGGACACTAAAATGGATTTGTACCCGAATTGTTTCAAGTCACCTTTCTTGCACTTTTTTAGTTGTTTCTTCATACTGCGAAGAACCTTGTCACACCAGTTAAATACACGGGGTTCCATGCACTCCACTTCAAACTGGAAGTAACTCAAGAGGGCCATGTGAGGAGATGCACTCCCCGCCATACATGATATAGTGAATAGGATAGTCCATAGGGGTAAATCATGGACACCCCTAATGGAAACTTTGCCCTTACGTCTCTTGGCCTCATGATCACAATACCGGAAAACATACTCACTCATCGGTAAACCGCCACCTCTGTCACCTGTCAATGTCACATGGGATCCATGACATGATAATCCTATCAAAAAATAGATATCCTAGATATCTAGAGCGAGTATGTGGGATCCCACATGAAAAACCTGCTGATCCACATCCCACAAGTGGACTAAGTACTCAAGCAACCTCAGTTGAGCCCTCATGCCCTGGATCTTGAAGAACTTCAGGAGCCCGCATTGCCGGAGGGCATTAACTGTGCCCAGGTCATTCTCGATGACGTAATCATCATCCTCGTGTTCCCTCTCCCTCCACTCCAACATTTTGACAGTAAAAAACCTGCATTGGAACCATAGAGAGAAGTCAACATCTTTATTTCACTTCATTGGAAATTTTTATTGGTTGAGTGCACATAAATAACTTTTGAGTTTCACCTACCGCAAGTGAAGATTTTACGCAGTGCGAAACTTTCGAAGGTGAACCAAAGGCCACCTGCAGAAACCTATGGTTTCCGCAGGCCTGATATACGCCACCTGCGGCGGCCCCTATGCGCACCTACCAGCCTAAAATCCAACTCAAAAACTATTTTTTAACCAGCGAAGAAGAAAAATAATCCATGGAAAAGAAAGAGGACAAGAAGATTACCTCTTTAGCAGAAATCGTTCGTTGAATGGTTTCTCATGCCTCCCGCAATCGACAGAGGAAGTTTGAGGTGAAAAAGGGTTTTTTGGACAAGTTTTGGGTAAAATGACAATGGAATGGTAAAAAAGAGTTTTCACCTATATTTATTCACTTTTTAATTTTTCATTGATATTTTATATTATTTTATTCATTTTATCTAAAACCTAATGTTCTTATGGTATTGTGAGTGTTGTAATTTTTTCGCAGATGAATGATCTTGGAGCCTGAACGATGAAATACAGATACTTTTCTTAATTTGTTTTTTTACGTTTTTCACATGTACAAATACTTTTTAGGTTTTTCAAAAAAAAACCTCGAGCTCAGTCATTGTTCGTTCCCGCGCTCGTAAATCAATGAGAACGCAACCGAGTATACTTTTGTCGCCTTTTCGTACTCGTCATGGTAACACAAAAAGAGAAACTCATGGAGTATCATTTAATCTCTTTTCACACTCCGTAAAACCAAAAAGATTGTCGAGCGACCTTGTTCTTTTCACGCTCGTAAAAGTATTTAAAGAAAACGTTTGATGGGCGATAGTTTATCACTTTTTTAGTCTCATTAAACTAATTTACGAAAAAGGAACTGAGAGAGTCCTCTTTAAGTGTTTTTCAGACTCTCTAAATATGAAAAACCCCCGAGTTTTCTCTCTTTGGACTCGTTAAACAAACATCGAAAGACCTATATGGAACCAAACCACTCCTTCTTAGGGTTCGTTAAACATACTCTAAGGGACTCGTCCGAAGGATGAGATTACATCAACAAGCATATGTTATCCTCCTCAAGCTTGTGTAAAAATAAAGAGGTACTCGCCAGAAATGGTGGGGGGGATTTTGGAAAAGAAATGTGTCTCTATATTTTTGTTAGTGGCAGTAATAGTTGCTCCTGAACATGACACCCCCTTCATCATTGAATCCAGGTTGGAAAATTCATTTGTCTCTCATTTGACCTTATGCAAGTTCATATCTTGGGTCGTCTTTGAGTCAATGCTGCCAAGACCATTGTCCTGTCATTCATATGTTCAAGAGAAGTCCAACCTTGCACAAGCCTTCTATCGAGTCGGCCATCTGCAGTTATCAATTCTTATCATGTCGGCCTTCCCTGTGTCGGTTTCAAATCATCTTCATACTTTGGTCTACCTTAAATCTGTTACTTATTTCATATCATTGATGGGGGATACTCAAGGCCCTCCTGTGACGAGTCTTTTCCTGTCAACTTCAACTCATTATCTAGGAATAAGACTTAGAAATCAATTAGTACCTTAGAAAGTGCATGCCTCAATGGCAGGTTTCTTCGCTTTCGACAGTGGGTTCACATCATTGACCCCTGATTGAGATATTTTATCGAGTGCTCGACTTCAACTCATTTATTCGCATTTGTTGGATTGTACTAAGGTACCTTGGGAGTCATTGACATCAATGATGATTTCCCTTGCACTTGTTAATGGTTTTCATCAATGGTCGGTAATCAAGTGGTTTCTACCATGTTCGACTTAAACACCTGTAATCGCATGGCTAGATTCGTACTTATGAACGACGAGATTCAAGACCCTGGATCTCATTATTTCGATCCAGATTTCGAGGGAGTATTTATGATTTTTATTGACACATAGATCCACCTTGTATGTTTTGTGGCTATGTCTGAATCTGATTTTTTCTAGGAGCATAGATCCACAGTGTATTCCTGGTGGCTATGTATAATCTTGGTGACATGGATCCACAGTGTATGATTGGTGGCCATGACTGACATTTATGATTTAAATCACTTGTAGTCTAAGCATGGGAATGCCTACCTCAGAAATGGTATAATATTGCGTAGATGCTTGGTTGTTTGCAGGTTTCTGATTGGTGCGCTCCTTGTTTCTGATACACACACACACATATTCTACAAATTATTTTGGCTATCACGAGTTCCAGCCTCATACTTTGGGGGGCATTCTGTTACACATTATTTTAGTCACCCTGGTAATGTTTCTACAGCATGTGTTCAGGCTTCCAAAAGAACCTTTCTTCATGAGAAAAGTGACTAGCTCCCTCTTCTACAAAACTTATTTTTAGAAGGTTGTTGTAGGCCAACAATAAGGTACAGTGCAGAAATGCATGATCCCTGCAGGCTGTCATGAAATTGGCTTGCGACATTTCTGCAAGTTGCATTATAGCCAGGGTGTGGCGGCATTGGAAGACTAAGAAAAGGTCGAAGTTCACAAAATTTCTAGAAGGGATCTTCTACAATATGAGGTGGCATCCGTATGGTTTGGATCCTATCCGCTTCTCTAATTTGGTGGGATCATCCTAATCTCTTTACCATCTCTCTTTCTTCTATATAATGATGGATTTCTCATGGAAAAGGTTAAGCAAAAAAACAAGCAAGGAATTAATGAAAGAATAGGCTGAGAATTGTGTGAGGGATTCTATTTCAATTGATGCTTGAGGTATTCATTTGTTCATCAAGTTATTGTGGATCCTCTTCATGCAAGTTTGGAGCAAGTGTGTGTGTTGGAGCAAAGGGCCACCAAAAGGGAACCTTGCAACATCAAGGTTGTTTGGTTGTATCTTCCACTTTTACTTAATATAATACAGTGGCATGTTTCTTTCCCATAAAATCATTCGCATTTTATTACATGACTCATTGATCACATGTGTAAGCTTTCATTGAATATACTATTGTTTCTTTCACTTTGGTTGGTTTGTGTTTCATTTCAGATCCAATATCACAAGAGCACCGAAGTGGAGCAGGGACAACAAAGATATAAGGAAGCGATATTCAAAGGTATGTCATTCATTTCTTATTTGATAGTAAACTCAATGATTAATGCTTAGGGAAATTGTCATGTCCTGTCTTATTTTGTTCTAGATCCAGGTGGATCTAGGGAGATCAGTTTATGTTCGCATTCACTGATTTATCCAATAACAAGGCCATCTTTAGCAGAGAAGACATTGTATATGCATCATAATGTAGAATATCATTGTAGGTGGATAAGAAGGGGCATCCTCACTACTCTCATGACATTCAAAAAGTCATTGACAGTCACAACAAGGTTTTTGAACATATTCCTTCAAGAGCACCAATAGATAGGGGGTTTTAGCATATTATAGAGTTGGAATAAGGTGCAAAGCCTGTCATCACTACTCCTTATAGAAAACCAAAAAACTATGAGTAAATTGAAAACTCTATCAAAGAATTTTTGGACATGGGTCACATTAGACCAAGTTCTAGTCCCTTTTCATATTTGGTGGTCTTGGTAAAGAAGAAATATGGGACTATGTGCATGTGCATTGACTACAGGTCATTGAACAAGAAGACGATTAAGAATAGGTATCCCATCCCTCAGATAGATGAGTTATTGGATGAGTTACATGGTGTTGCCTACTTCACCAAAATAGACTTGCGCTCTGGTTATCATCAAATCAAAATGAGGGAGCAAGATGTGCCAAAAAACGATTTTAGATGTCATTATGGTCATTATGAATTTTTGGTTATGCCCTTTGGGATAACTAATGCGCCAACCACCTTTCAATCATGCATGAATCATGTCTTCAACAAGAAATTGAAGAATTTTCTCTTAGTCTTCTTTGATGACTTGCTAATTTATAACAAAACTTGGGAGGATCATCTCAAGCATGTAGACAAAATCTTGGGTATTGTGGAGGAACAATCCTTGTACACTAAAGAGTCAAAGTGTGAATTTGGGATGACTGAAGTCCTATACTTGGGACATATCATTGGAGAGAAAGGATTACAGGTGCACCAAGAAAAAATACAAGTTACACTTGATTGTCCAACACCCAATACTATTATTGAGTTGAAAGGATTCCTGGGTATTTGCAGTTACTACCAGAGTCTTGTTAAAGGCTTCTCCCATCTTTGCGCACCCTTGACAGATTTGACCAAAAAAGCCGCATTTAGGTGGAGTCAAGAGGTACAAGTGACATTTGATAAAATGAAGAAGGTAATGAGCACTTGTCTGGTTCTCTCTTTACCACATTTCTCGCATCCTTTCATATTGGAGTGTGATCCCTCAGGTAAGGGTATTAGAGTAGGTATTATAAAGAATAGGCACCCGATTGCCTATGAGAGCCAAAAAATGAGGGGGCCTGAGCTCCTCTACACTATTTATGACAAATAAATGTTAGTTATTATGCATGTGTTGGCTAAATTCAGACAGTACTTGGTTGGGACGAAATCTGTTGCCATGACATATCACAATAACTTCAAGTACTTCTTGGACCAAAAGAACGTTAATGAAAGACAACAAAATGGGTTAGCAATCCAAGCTTATGAATTTGACATTGAATTTTTCAAATGAAAAAACAATGTGGTGGTTGATGCTTTGTCCAGGAGGCCTTCAGTATCTGCCATGACCGATATTTCAGTTGATTGGAAGGCACATATTTTGGCGGAGTATTCTAAAAATGCGTTTTCTTGTGATTTGATGGATGGGAAGGTACATGATGATAACTTCAATATCATGGATAACATCATATACTACAAGGACCGAATTTTCTTGGCTTCTGGATCATAATTCAAAACGAGAGTATTGCAGGCATGCCATGACTCACCATTGGCTAGGCATCAAGGATTTCTCAAAACATACATGCAGGTAAGGGAAAGATTCACATGGAGGGGCATGAAAGAGAATCTAATGCGCCATATCAAGGAATGTTCCACTTGTCAGGAGAACAAGGAGGAGCAACCACTCATCCAACAGGTTTATTGCAACCACTCTGTATTCCATAGCATAAATGGGAGAGTATATCTATGGACTTCATCACGAGGCTGCCCAAGGTTCAGGGAAAGGATTGCATCTTTGTGGTTGTGGATAGTTTAACCAAGTTTACCCATTTATTTTCCATCGCCACATATTACAATGCTTCTCAGGTTGCATAATTGTTCTTCAGAGAGATCTTCAGGTTGCATGGTTTACCCAAAACCATAGTGAGTGATAGGGACAACAGGTCCATGAACACATTTTGGCAGGAGCTATTCAGGTTGGTAGGTACGACCTTGACCCACAACACTAGCTATCATCCTCAAACTGATGGCCAAAAAAAGATAGTGAACAAGTGGGTGGAAGGGTACCTTCAGAATTATGTTTCAGGGCAACAGAAGGCATGGGTTAAGTGGTTACACTTGGGTGAGTATTTCTACAACGCTACCTACCACATGACTATTGGTTTGTAACCGTTCAGTGCCTTATACAATTATGGTCCCCTCACCTTTGTGGAGATTGTATTTGGTGATAGTACAACACCTATGGTACAAGATTGGATCCAACATATCCAATATATACTCGGAGAGCTAAAGGATCACTTGCATAGGGCGCAAAATCAGCAAAAGATACATGCAAACAAGCACAGAGTGGAGAGCACATTTGAGGTTGGTGATCTTGTATACTTAAGGCTCTAACCTTACATACAGACATCTATAAAGAGGAATGGTGCATAAAATATTAAACCTCACTTCTTTGGGTCATACATGGTAAAAATAAAGGTAGGGGTCTTGGTATATGAGATTCATTTACTCCCAGGAAGCAAGATACACAATGTTTTCATTTATCTTGTTTGAAAAGAGCCATAGGGAAACACATCACTCCTATTGAGGAACTACCTCCTTTGGATGAGGAGGGTCAGTTGATATTGATACCCGAAGAAGTGTTAGAATTAAGGGAGAGGAGGCTAAGGAAGAGGAACATCAAGGAGTACTTGGTCAAATGGAAGGATTTTCCTATAGAGGATGCTACTTGGGAGAATGAACACGTTCTTCAGAAAGTAGGGTCAAAATTGCTTGTGGGAAAGCAATTTCTAGTAAGGGAGACTATAATGTCCCCCACCTCTTGATAAGAGGATTACATAGACTTAGTAGTCTAGATGTCCCCACTAGACTATAGTCTCATGAGAAATGCGATCTAAGAGACTCCAAAGTGTTCACCTAAGCATAATGTTATAATTTAAAAGTGACTTTGGGGAAAAAGGTAAAGTAAGTGGGGAAAAGTCCACAAGAAGAAAAGTAAAGAGTTAACCATAGAAAGTGGTCAATTAAATCAACTAGGAATTAGATCAGGGGTATAAAGGAAAAAGGACGACGCCTCACTCCTCATTCTTGACATTTTCACTTTTGCTTCTTGAGCTCTAGATCCAAAGACGTTTTGAGGGTTTTGGGATAACAAACCCTAGAGATCAGCTCAGTGGTGAAATATTCCACCTCTCCTGGTACAATATTGGTCATGGAGGTGCAATATTCCTCCCCCACCATTCTACAACAGTTACAGGTTACTCATCTAGTGGAGAAGAGAGGCAATGGGCAATTTCTGGGGTTTTCCAGTGGGAGAGCGCACTTTTTGAAGGAGAACTATTCGATCTAGAGAGAGGAGGAGGTTTTGGTGGCCAAAACCCATTGGGATCTGATTGTTGGGCCTAGGGCACCTTTCCTAGCCCATTTTGGAGAGTTTTTTCTTGACATATGATTTATTTGGAGCTTGGCACGATTTCTAGTGAAGGAGGGCGCATTGCATCAGGGAGATCCAATCATTTGAGGCTTCATAACAACTGCATTCAACACAATACTTAGCCAATGGCTTTGTATTCCCCCGATCTACTGTTCTACCAATTTTGGAGGGATTTGTAGGGTTAGAAGAGGAGGGTCGAAATATGGGTAAGCTACAACCACAAGGAAGTGCGCAACTCAACCTGAGAGAAGGATTCCAACTATTGAAGGTGTTAGCACTCTGTACATTTTGTCTGACTGATAGACAAATGACATAGGTAACTGTTTCAACCTACTTTAGAGCTAGGCACTAGCCTGCTCAACTCAGACAGGGCTCTCTCGTGTCACTTGATATTTCTTTGGCAATCGATGGCTAGATTTTGTTTGTTTTGGGGGGTTTTTATAAAATCGTTGGCAAGTAAGGGGAGGGAAACTTAGGGCTATGTAGTCAAAATTCTGAAAGTAAATGAAAAAAATGACTAGCCGCTAGAACTCTCTAGAGGATAAAGGCTAAATGAGGCAATGAATCTGAGTTGTGAATTGAATTTAATCAGAGTGTAATAGGAAGGAGAAAACAAATAACTACATCAGAGCATTATTGAAATGAATTCTGATTTAGCTAAGAAGAAAATTACATAGTTTAAATTGCTTAAGCCGAGAGCATCACAAGATGAATTGTGGGCCTTTGACTCTCCAATTTAAACAGAAGAAAATGCAAATGGAATTAAAGAACACAGGAAGTACATACAATGAAAGGAGACAAAACTCATATGACCACCATTAGAATATTTTCATAGAGACTCCAAAAGCTTCTGCATATGTATTCAATTCAGCTCCGGAAAATTACAATTGAGTTCATAACAACTAAAAAGGTGCCCTTGCACTTCTGCCAATATTATTTCATTCGAAAATTCTAGCATTTATACAATTCGATTACAATGGCTGAACTGAAACATTTCATCTTCTAAAATCGACTATAATAATTTCAACTGACAGTCTTGGTATGTGAACCAATTTAAAATGATTAAACAAAAACGTTTCATAAACTAACAGTTGATTTTTCTGACTGTTCGACTTTGGTTTTCGCCATTTGTCCCGCTTGGTCTTCTGTCGAACACGCCAATCTGGTAACACTTGGAGGCTATTTGCTGGTTCCTGGAAAATTGCACTTTGTCTTACCTAGTGTTGACGAGGCGTAAGTGGCACACCAACAATTGGAAGGTTAGATCCGGACCGAGTTTGTCTAATTAACCCAAGTCATTTGGTATGATCTGACCTGACGATCTTAATGGCTCCGTTAGCCAACTAGAGTCCTAAAAACAGTAAAATAAATAAACCAATCTAAAGCTATGATTCTAACAATTGATATACTAATTAGAAATGTGAATCTACAAATGATTATAAACAATCTATATACAGTTTACAAGATTTGCTTGAAATCTTGCAAAAATGGATGTTTGTAATAGTGTTTAAAAAAAAAAATTAAGAACATAAATCTTTCTAATGTTTAAAGATATCAAACTTATAAATACTAAGTGAATATGATTGAAACAATGACATAGAAACAGTCAAAGCTAATTAATGTAATCATTGTTTCATTAATAAATAACTTAATTAAATAACACACAGACTAACCTCTAGTTTATCAGCAAAACTGAGTTTAACTCTTTGTGTTGTTTGAGCTCCTGCTTGTCTTGCATTTAAGGGAAAGTTATGACATAACAATACTAGAACTTCCAGAATAAATTCAAAGAAGTGTTTGATATTTGGAGTGAATTTATAACAACAAAAAGATAACTAATTAAAAATCCTGTGATCTTAAGATAATCAATATCTGAGAACGAAAGAAAACTCAATTCCGAGCATTGATATTATCCATCATCTAACATCAGAAATAAACTCAATAATAATTAAATGATCGATTGATCACACATACAAAATGAACCAACATTTCATGGACAACATTCAAATAATCATCGATATGAAATATCATGAGAATACAAGGCTAAAGCTAAATCGACAGGATGATAATTCATAACATAGAAAATAACAGGAGAATGCAATGGAATAAGCATTGCACAATTCACACAGGTCTAAAGCCAATAGTGAATTGTTTCCCATATTAATTCCCAAAAATTACATGTCCATATTGTAGTCCCCAAAAAAGTTGTCCTTACTACTAAACAACAACCACTATTTAAACATGTCTTGAATCAATAACCTCTTATCATACAAGATAGAGGGTAATCCCATAAAATTAGATTGATTTATAAAAATAGGATAACAAAGGAACACTCATGTAGGAGTTCGTTCATCAAAATTAATTACATAAATGAAATTGTTTTATTAAACAAAATGAGAAATCACTAAACCATGCAGCGCATAATCCATGATTTCTTCTCTTTGTGAATAACATCATAATGGTTTTTCTCCTCAAAATGATAAAACGAAATTGAATTTTAGATAACAATACAAACTAACATTTACAAATAGACTAGCTAAAGAATCGTGAGATTCTGTAGCTAGTCTTAAATTAACAACAAAATCAAAATAAAATCTATCTATTTTATTTTTCCAACAGAATTAAATCAAAGAGAATCAAAACCATTTTTACCGTTTCAGAGATTAGACAATGAAGCATCTGATAAGTCTGATTTAATGATAGCATTGAAATTTGTTGCGTTCTTGATAATCACATTACCAACTCGTTTACACCTTTTGTTTTCCCTGTCAGCGTTGGATCGGACGCATGCTTTTAATTCTTCATTTTCCCTTTCAAGCAAGGAGTTCCGAGCTACCATATGTTTTAACTATGCTTGGAGATAGGGTATATCCCTGTAGTATCGTTCAACCCAGTCAACACAATTTTCATAGCGAACACGAGCTATGGTAGGTATAGGTTGTGTGTGTTTTGTAAAGGGCATTTTGGTCTGTTCTGCAACTTGCTCCAAATCGTGGCGTATACCAGCGAAGCCTTCTTGATTTTTTAGGAACGGAGGTAGTTCAAAAATGAAATCATATTGTATAGCTTCAATACCAGTTTCATTTCTGAGGCACTGGTCACCTACATCTTCTCGGGTAATAAATTCATTGATCTCATCATCGGACAAGTGATCATCGACCTCAATCACTGGGATCGAGCTCAGATGATTCTGCTGGCGATTTCTCAGATTCCTGGATATTAACCTGCCTGGTCTCTTGTTTACAAAACTTAAATCCAAATTACTCTATCCCTTATGTTTGTGACTTTTCTTGACAATCGATTTGTTCATAACACTCTGAGTTGACTCAACAATAGGAGTAGAAGAAACCCTATTCTTTAACACGTCTATAACCTCCTCTAATGATCTTGTGGGCACGCAATCATATCGTGGATTTTTTCCCAAAGGGTTCTGAATAGCAACAAAGTTTCATTATGTGGTCGCATGATCTTCATGTGGATCAACACCTTGATTTTTAGTAGTAGGGTTACAGGGACGAGGGTTTGTATTGAAATGAAGAGGCAATTCTACTGTATTCTCGGGTAGGGCGAAGTTATTTCTACACATGAAATCTTCCCAAGTATCCCCAGTCTTAGCTAGATACGACAACAACAGAATTCGAATAAGACCATGGTGAAAAAGACTTGACAGTGGGTTAAACTTTTGTTTCTGATAAAGTTTAGACATTTTATGCAGGCTCATAATGAGATAGAAAGGCATATTTAACTTGAACACTAGAAAAATATTTAACATGCATATGTGATACAAGAAAACTAAGCCATACCTACCCTCACAAGTTATGAATTGTTTAAGAATTAGAAGAAGGTCGTGCCATCGAGGTTTTATGAGAGTAATCGGTGTACCTTTTGGGCAACATTACGATTTCTTAGAGACCATAAGAAAATTCTAGGGCACACCTTTGAATTTGGTGTGTTTGAACCATCTTTCTCCCTACTTTGCCAGTCCTGTAGCTTGTGCTATGGAATCCTCAGTCACTTCCAGTTGTAGATCCCCAATTTGAGATTTAGAGCCATCAAATAACTGAGCGAATGCTTGTGGAACTGCTAGGTTATAACCCTCAAACCGTTTGATAAAAATATCCCAACCATGTGCCACAATATCGCCTATGGCATCGTCGTGAGCGAGGAGGGATTGTGAGCCATTGGGTTCAATTCTTACCACAGGAGCCATGGGTACTATCACACAAATACAACAAAGGCAACGAGAGGCGGGTTTCGCTTTCCAACACACAAGCAGCAGGAAGAGGTCTGTAAAATTGAAAGAGGCCTAATACCTACGGACTTGGGAGGCTATCATACTTGGTAATTTGAGATTTGAGTGGCTAAGAACCAGAGGACGTGCAGGCTTGTAAACTACTATGTGCAATGAACACTAAACCCAAACCATTACCACTTACCTACTCAAATAATGAATGTGAGTGTGAATTATGCAGGACAATAGGATGATGTGGAATTGTAATTACATTAGTCCTATACCAGAGTGATAGGATTGTGATACGACTGGTAAGAGCAAGATGCATATTTCAAATTTTAACCCAAGGTTTTGTGCAATTAAACATATCAAATGTCACAATCATATAATCAACCATAGATTGATACTCAATTCCATCTCCCAAAGTGAATAAATCAATGGCAATGGATCAATCAATTAGCTTACAAACTTTAGGATTTATAAACATATAGATTCCCTTTAAGTGTAATCCCTTTAGCAAAAGAAACAAAGAAATCACAAACTGTAAAATGTTTACTGAAGCTATAATTTTGTTCTAATTTCATGCTTTCAGTCATGAAATTAAACAAAACAATGATAGATTAGAAACGAAAAACTATTATCCTTAGCTAGGCCAATGAATCTCCTCAAAACCAAAAGACAGAAGCATTTGTAAGTATAAGGAGGAGGCAACTACAGAAAATTTTTATCCTTTGGTGATGACTTTTAAAAATGATAAAATTTGACAGAATTTTTGGTTGCCAACACCTAGCGGCACTATCTCTTTCCACTGTAAGTCAGAAGGGATCTCATAATCCATCATTTCCTTTATCGGGATCTCCAAGTCAATGCAAGTGGCGTAAGTCATGGTTGGCAACTTGATCTTCACTGTCTTGAACTGGTTTAAGATCTCAAAATCCGTGGTCAAATATTCCACCAGATTTGTCCCCTTTAAGTTCTCCTCCAGGCTTTCAAACTTGGAGTGATCCATTCTACATTGGGCGAGGTGAGAGTTGTACTCCTCCTGATCATACAATTTCCCTTTGACCTCCCAAAATTATGGTAGGCCTTTGACGAACAACTCTTCAAATAGATATTTGAATTCCTGTATGCTCTGCTCCATCTGCATGGCCTTTGTCTGGACTGATTTAAGCAGATTATGCTTGGCAATGACCCTCCTAGTCCAAATGATCAACGTGGTCCTGTCTTTGACCCTGATGGTTTGAAGTTGAGCAGTGGGATGGAATTTAGCAGATTTATAGCATTTTGGGCCCACTCTAAAAATTTCTTTGCTAGTGTCTCACCCACAACAGTGCATTTGCTTTGGGCTATGATGGCCATGCTATCTTTGTCATCGGTGAAATTCAGGTATACCCTGAACTTAGCAACTTCAACATAAATAAAGTCTCAGGTGACATGTTTGGCCCCCTACAACAGTCATTTTCCTTTCAACCTTGTCTTCAACTTGTCTACCCTTTCCTGTAAAGCTTGATTCTCTTTCTGGAACTGGGCCATCCTCTCATCCTCCATTTTTATTTCTTGTTGCAGTTTTTTCATGTCTCCCTTAAGGCTCTTGATTTCTTCTGCTTTCAGGCTAACTTGGGACATAGCATGAACCAATCCATCAGTGCTTTACTCAATTCCTATAGTAGAAGGTGCAACAACAACCATGTTTGATGCTCCTGTCTACCCTTGTGACCAATTCACCTTTTCCTTCTCTAGCTGGAACACTTTGGCCTTGTAATTTAATGCTTCTTGTCGAAATGTCTCTTTCTCTTGTTCTAGAGCAGCTAGCTCTGCTGCTTGTGGATTCTCCATGGCAGACATCTTTAGCCTTTTCTTCATGCTCTGGATCATCTTGTCTTTTTCTTCTAAGGAATCTCTTACCCCCTGAGGGCCTTCAGATTCTAATATATTAACTTGAGTCTGCCAAGCTATGTTGGATGCTTTCTCTTGTCTCAGTTGTCACTCCAGCTTAAGTGCCCGAGTTGTCAACCTTGAAACCTTTAAGCTCAGACCCAGATAGTCTGAATACAACATGTCACTGGTGTTTCTGTGGAATTTCACCTTGTCTGGGGAACTGATGTGTTCATAATGCAACTTGACCTCAGACACTTTATCGTCATCTGCAATTGCTATGTTGAGTGTTTCTTCTCAATATCTCTGACTAAGAACAGAGAAGACCTATGTTGAGAAATAT
Source organism: Picea mariana (assembly GCA_032191745.1). Classification (NCBI taxonomy): domain Eukaryota; kingdom Viridiplantae; phylum Streptophyta; class Pinopsida; order Pinales; family Pinaceae; genus Picea; species Picea mariana. Next base: position 438,124 of record JASDQU010100074.1, read on the forward strand.
TTTCCACCTCGAGTATCAAATCCCTTATTTAACTCATGGCCAAGCTTCCTTTCACAACATATTGATTTGCTAAATCTTCTTTAGATTGGTAGACTTCTCCAGGTGCTTTATCAAAAATGTGATTTTTGCTACTAAAATCTCTTGAGTTGCTTTCACCTTGGGGCATGCTTCTTTTACCATATTCTTCCTTTTCGGTTCCACTCTCATCCATATCCATACTTATTTTCTCCTTAGGATCTTCCTCTTCCAAATATATGATCTATGGGGATTGCTTGATCTTTATCTTCTTGGGAGCATTTTGCTGACTACTAGTGCCTAGGGCCTCCTAACTGCTTCTTTTGGTGTAGACAGTTAATTTGGGAACTTGGACTGTCAGCTTCTTAGGGGTCTGATGTGTCTGAGTCTGTTGTAGGGTTGGCCCCACTTGATGTGTCTGAGCAAGCTGCAAGGTGGCTTCCATATCAACACAAGTTTTCAAATTAGCCAATTTATCAAAACCTTCCACATACTCATGTTCATAAGGGCCATGTTTGCTCATCAATGTTCTGTTAGATATGACCTAACGTGGATCATATTTTCTCCCTTGTAGCTGTGCAAATTCAAACTCCTTGAGTTTGGCCTCGATTTGAGGTAAACAAGATCTAGTCTTCACAACAAATGGTCTTATGATGAAAGGAAATTTCAGGTTGGACGCCTTGTGCAGTTTCAGGAAATGCTCTATCTCTGAGATGATTCTTTGCCTGATGAACTCCAGGGAAAAAACTTTGGGTGTCAAAAAGATAGGAGAAGATAAGGTGCCTCTTGGCACCCATATACCCAAATTATTGTAGAGTGCATGAACAACACCCAATCTCCTACTTTGTTTTCTGATTTTGGTTGTAAGTAACTTTTCATGTCCTCCATAACTCTTGGCAAGCTGGTGTTGAAGATCAAACTATAAACTCTGAACATGATCTTGTTTATGAAAATGAGAAATGTGATTCTTTTGCATTCCGTGGAGATGAATGTTGCTTCAGGGAACTCTCTATTGTTTTTTTCCAGGAACATTTTTAGCTGGTACGTGTAATACCTGAAGTGCCTTAGTGATTGGAAGTTCACTAGCTATTTGTGTACATTATCAGCTATGAATTTATCAAAACTAATACATACTGACTGACTGGACTTTGACTGAAAAAAGGTTAACAAAAAACCTAGCATGACCTCAACTACATATTTGTCATTATCCAAACCTAGAATCAGACTGAGTATGGAACAGGCCCACTGGATTTCGATAACCATGACGCTTACACTCACAAGCAAGGATATACTCTCAGAATAATGTTTGGGTTTAACAATTGTTTGCAAAAATAGGGTTTTGACCTCGGGGGGACATTCTCTGTAGATTGTAACTAGCTTTTCTTCCTTGAAGTGTTCAGATGCTATGGAGGGAGACTCTGGTATGCCAAGGGCATATCGAATTGACGAGCTATCTATTCTACACAGGACCTCTAACCCTAACTTATTTAAAACGAACTTCTCCTCCTACAAGTATTGTTCCGCACACTAGCTTATGAAATCTGGGAAGGGGATTGAGACTTCGACGACGTAAGGGACTATGGAGGCTTGGAATTCTTTTAGAATAGAAAGGGTATTTGTCTCCCTACATGATTTGATAAATTGGCTCTGGACAAAGAGATGGGTGAGATGGTTATTTCGGTGTCAAATACATCAAAGTCTCTATCAATTAGGGCTTCTCCGTTTGGCGAGGGATATTGCTTTGTTACACACAAAACTACAAGATCCATGGGGATGATGAAAAATACCTACGAATTAGTGAAAGATGAGAGAATTTGGTGCACTGTTGAGCTTAGTTTCGACTGGAGCGGTCGCGCCACTTTTACCGTTCAAATGATTTTAAAACTCATAAAATAACACCAAGAGTCTCTCCCCCTTGCATCGGTTTCCCAATATCGGGAACGATACAAAGCGGTTTGGGGTGGACCGCTTTTTGCCCTAATATGCATGTGGTGGCACCACGTGATCTTGAGGCAAAACCACGATATTTTCATTGGCTTGCTTCCAAATAAATAAACTTCGCGCTAGTTCTTCGTCTGATATGGTCGTTGATCGTTGATCTGTGGTCTGTCGGGTCCCATCAACCTCGTGCTTCCGTTGGATTTTACCTTATTCCGCTAGATGTGGCCCCAACCTCCAATTTATCGTGTTTCTACACCTGTTTAGCCCCTCGCTAAGTCCCGAGACTTGGATTCCATCAAAAAATTGTTATGGTGATAACAGAAGGGAAAGACATTAATCTTGTATCTTCCTACATGTGTTTGGATGGGCTTTGGAGGCTTGTATCTTCTCTTCTTGGCATTTCTTGAGGGTTATGATAATTTTTTTTGCTAGAACACAGTTAAACTATTCTAGATCTGCAGTTCTATTGTATCATGATCTTCGATTATCTAAATAAAGGTTAGTTTTGAAGTTGTTTCTTTTTCATTGTGTTGAATCTCTTGTATGTTGTCATTGGATGTGTTTATTATTGTATTTTTGTCACTTGCACACTATAAACCCCATACAAGCTCCATAACGCAAGCCTTGAAGGCATATCTGCAAAACAACAAACAAGAAACCAAAAAACTCAGCCTAAAACCTAAGTTTCCAAGCAAGGAACGGCTTGGGAACATTACAGTCTCCTTCCCCTGGTTGAGATAGTATTGTGCCTAATGTTATAGATATCACATCCACATGAACATAAAACTCCTTCTTGCAATCTGGGAAGATAAAAATTGGGGCGATCATTAATTTCTACTTCAATGTTTCCAACCCTTTTTTATAGTCCTCATTCCACTGAAACTTAGCTTCTTTCTTCAACAACTTCTCAATGGGTGTTGTAATCTGCACATAACCCTTAATAAAATTCCTCTAATACCTTGTATGACCTAGGGTTTCTCTCAATTGTTTGACTGATGTGGGTGGTTTTAAATATAAAAACGCGACAATCTTGGCAGGATCCACTAATAAGCCATGATTACATACAACATGGCCCGACAAAATTCCAAAAGGCGCGCAGAAAATACATTTATTCAAATTCAGTGAAATATAACATTTTCTACACCTATCCAACATTAGCCTGAGTACTCCTATGTGATATTTCAATAGACTAAACATAGTCCAATCATCTAATTATACTTCAAGGAACTTATGAATAAATTCCTTAAAAGTTGTAACAACAACTCTTGAAAAAACTGTAGGGGCATTCTTTAGTCCAAAGGGCATCATTGTGCACTGATAACTTCCCCACTCTATTGCAAAGGTAATCTTATACATGTCTTCCTGGACAATCCTTATCTTGTGATATACTGAGAAGCCATCTATAAAAGAATAGGCCTCCTACCCTCCTACATTCTCTAACACTTATTTTGTAAAAGGTGTTGGAAATGGATCATGTAGACATGCATCATTTAGCTTCCTCAGGTCTACACAAATTCCAATTCCCCCTGTTTTTTTATCTTGTACCCCAATTGGACTTATCCATTCTGATTCCACTACCGGCTCAATGATTCCTACTTCCAACATTCAATCTATCTCTGTTTTCACCTTCTCTTTATACTTTGTGTTTAACCTATAGGGTTTCTGTCTCACTGGATTAGCATATGGTTTCAAAGGGATATTCATTTCTCCTAACTCACTAGTTATCCCCTTAATCTCTGAGAATGTATTTGGGAATAGGTCTTGATACTGACACAATAATTCTGCAATATTCTCCATAGTTTCATCATTCCAATAATCACCTATCTACACAAACTTTGGGTTTTCCTTTGTCCCAATATTTACCTTCAGTGTCTTTAGTGGTTGTGTATATGCAACAGATTCAAGCTCTGGCCCTTCTATTACATGTTACCCCTTAGTTTTAGGTACTTGTATATTCCTTGGATCTTCCTCATCGTGTTCTTATTTAGTAACATAGTATCATTCCTTTAATTCGTGGATAGTCATATAATCTATGTGTGCACTACACACATGTACCACCTTCATTTTCCCTTCTTTTGAAAAGATCTTGGTTTGAATGACCTGTAGAGTTGCATCTACTAATGTATATTCATGTTCAAAAGTAAATGTTACCTTGAACCTTTGAGTGAGCTCGTCCCAGTTTGTTGTTTCTCTGCACATTTCCAGCTCTAGGTACCAATTCTTAGGAATTGTATCTAGTGTATGTATAAACCTATGCATCCATTCCTTCTGCGGTATCAATCCCCATACGTTTCTGCACTTCACAACATGATCAGCTGGGTCACTTGCCCTTGTATAATTTTGTGCAATATACTCCACCTCGATACCAAATCTTACTTGCATTAGTCTTCTACATTGTGACCAGTCTTCCATTCCCTCTTTGTGTGCAACCCACCATCTGTCTAGAGTGGCCTTCAAGAAAACATCTAGTGCCAACAATCTTTGTTGTTTGGGTATATGCGGCTCAAACCTCTGTACGAAAAATTCTATGTCAGTTCTATGCAACTTCTCAAAAACTATCTTAGAGTACTTACCTTCTCAAGTGACTTTTCTGGTATAGTACAATCATAGACATGAGGCACAAATGATGTTTATGCTACCCAATCTGGTCCTAGTATCTCTTTTATTTCCCTATGATATGTCTCCTTTTCTTGTTGAGGGTCAAGTGTTGGCATAGGTCCTGTTGATTTCTTCACCCATTGCTCAACCTGCTTCCCTCCATTCATCGCATGAACCCCTTTTCTAGCTCCTTCATGTGTAACAACTGATATTCTATGTCCTTCATTGCATTTCTCAGCTAATATCTTCTGTACATTTTGATTTGGGTGATGGTTTTGATTTCTTCTTGCCTGCCACTTCACAAGTAGTTGAGATCAATCTTATGTCGCATGGTCCATGCTCTAAAATATGTGTAGGTTGTACACAGATTCGGGTAGTCACGAGCTAAGTGTTTTGATTGATTACAATTGTAGCAGATTATTGGGCCTCTACCTCAACCTCTACCAAATCCTCCTTGATTTCCTGGATTAAAGCCTCTCTGGTTGTTATACTGTGGACCACCTCCTTCCATCGTAGCATTTTCCTCTTGAATTCTATACATATCTGAAGTGCACTCTCTCATCGAATCGAATGTGCGACAATCCTTCTCTTTGTGCCCTACTAACTTGCAAAAGTTACAAAATAAATTCCTTGTCATACACTGGTATCTCTGCAGTAATGGACACTTAGTGAGGTGATGTCCTTATTTCTTACATATTTCACAGTATCCCCCTCCTGGTAATGGATTCGATGCTCCAGTCACCAAATACTGCGCAAATGTTGGGCATTCATACTTATGGAGGCCTTCAGTCCTACACTTGGTACACTAGACTTGTTCTCGCTTCTCCTTCCCTTTTGTAAGCTCTGCTAATTGAATTTTCAAGGAAACTAACTACATTTGGACTTGCGCCATCCCTCCAATGTCTCCTATAGGAGAAGCTTCCAGCTTCATTGCAATCTCTAAAGCTTCAGGATGCAATGCAACCTTTTGTTGAATCAACGACTGACAAATGCGTGGTAGTAGTCTTGCAATAAATGATTCTTGGTGTTGTTGATCATGGATATGGAATGCCAATCTACCTCTCAATTCCTTAAATCGTTGATCATAGTCCCAAACTAACTCATTATGTACTTTCTTGATTTCCTTCAACTTTGTAATGTATTGTGATTGAGACTTTGGATTCTTGAACTCTTTCAACAATGCTTGTCTATTTTCTGCTAACATCCTTGCTTGTCCTGTAGGTGTGGTACTATGTAGTTTCATATACCAAACTAATGCACGACCTCTAAATGTTGTTTCCAATTGTGCAATCTTTACGACCTCATCATGGACATTCTTTACAACCCAAATTGTCTTACATACAAATAGATGTTGTTCTGGGTCCTTCGACCTAACTCCCTGGAACTCAGGCAGTCTCAGTGGGTTGTCTAACCCTACCATGTTGTTTTGTGTAAAACCCTCCCCTTGGTGATGATGGTTGACTTTGACTCGACACACTACTTCCACTGCTCTAGCTACTCCTACTTTGTCTTCCCTTGCTAGCTATAAGTGTTTTTCACAAATCCTCAAATGTTACTTTCGATTTAGGTGATGCACACGGGGTCATGGAATTGACACAGGATCCAGTCTGAGTAGAACTTATCGAGTTCTTCTGTTATAGGATTGAACTGAGAATTCTCTTTCTTTCCTTCTATGTGTGGTGTCTCTATGATGTGAACTATTGTGCATGGTTCTCTCCTCTCAAACTCACTGTGCAACTCTCCTTTCTCAGCCCTAGTCTTCAACCTCTTGTACCCTCTTCCACTACGCAGTACTCCAAACTCGTCTTCCTCTTCTGATACACCTTCTTCGCTTCTTTGTATCCTCAGTCCCTCCCTTCCTTTTTCATTTCTTCCTTCATTCTTTCCTACCTTTAGACTGTCCTCTGGTCATCCCCCGGTTCCCCTATGTGCGTGAAGCCCCTTAGTAATTAGACTCCATTGTCATCACACACTTGTCGCACAACAACATCTTTATCCAAGTACCTAATGATTTCGTAAACCTTCCACGCAGACCCTTGAAGAAATCCCTCTCTGCAACATTGTATCACTGGGTACAATCCACTACAAATTTCGTATTATAACCCCCCACTATGTTGTCCCACCAGAAATCAATTGCACGAGAAGTATTATTACTTACAAAATTCAACTGTCTTACCAACTCAGGAGTCCAGTTTCTCAATGTTGCAGTTCGATACCTTCCAGTATTCTCCACTAATATTTCTAACCACTTAGTTAATATAATCAAAGATTCACCAAAAAAATTCTCATGCAGCTCTATGCACAAATACCTTTGCATCCATTTCTTGTCGCTCATCCGAGGGTTTCTATTATCTTTCCAAGAAAATTCTCCTTCCTTCCTTTCTAGCCATTTAGTGATCTCTTTCTTAGTCAACCTCCATAACATTCCCTCAATCACATATTCTGGGTCCCGACAGTGAAACCATTTGTTGGCTTTCAGTTGTAAGACCATAGGTTCAAGTTATCTAACCAACAAACCATGTAGGCACCGACCCTTTTGACATCACCTGCATGCAAGTGAAGTCTCACCCAAGGCATCTATTGGGGCTACAGGAACCAATTTTCTGCAGGGATGAGGGGATGGGAGGCTATCATCATGTTCATTCTTACTTATCTACACACTGTGCAATATTTTTTATCTCTTTCCCTTGATTAATTGGTAAAGTTCAATTATGAAACATCATTGTGACAGATATTTCAACATAAACTACTCACTGTAACATTCATCATTGTCGCGCTTCAATCATCTACTACATAGATCTAGATCTAGTTATGTATAAATAGAACATTCATGAACAGTCACATCAAAAGACATTCAGACACATAATTTAATGTGGTTCACCCAAACTTTGGGCTACGTCCAAAACGACTGGCTTCTTTATTATTCTTTGTGCAATCATCTCGGGATTGCACATTACGCTTACAATAGATACATCATGATGTATTTCCCCATCTTTCCTAGCCGCTCTGCAGTGCAAGCCTCTCTCTGCAAAACTCTCCCTAAACCTTCAAACATAGATTCTCTCTCATTCTCAGTCTATTCTCTCAATAGAAACAACTTTCGGCCTTGAGCAACCTATTCTACCCGACCCATTACATATTTATACATAGAATTTAGGGCTCAAAACCCTACTCACTTATTCCAAAACCCTATGAAAACTCATGATTACAGCTCATGACAACTCATATTTTTAGGTGTGGTTTTCCTATCTTTGCGCTTGTATGCTGCCTTTACATTCCCAACTGTTGTCCTTCCTGCTTTTGAGCGTCAGTATGCTTTTGCATTCCTAACTGATTTTGCATGCACCCTCATTCTTCGTTCTTCGAACTACTTGTCCAACACCACCACTTTTCAACATCAGACTTGTAGATCCGATGAGACATCCTCTAAAAACTCCCTCTAAATCTTGGTCCCGACAATGGAACCATTTGTTAGTGCAAAATCGAGACCAGGGTTCTTGGCATTTACCAACAAAAAGATTCCACTTTAGTCTAGGAACGCTGACATTTTCAACCTTCCACAAAGGAAGGAGGTCTCACCCGAAGCACAGTCGAGACTTGAATGATGAAGGGAGTTATAGGGAATATGTCACGAGATCTATTTCTATAGTATTTAGATCCATAGTTTAACCATTGAAATCAAGTTGTGATAGTATTCAAATGTTAAATGGAAAAGAATAAGTAAATGCGTAGGGGAAATACAGATCCATTCTTATAATAAATAGACAACCATAAAAGAAAATTTTGAATCCCTGAATCACATCATTTCATTAACCGCGGTAATACAATAGACATCATACACCTTAGATTTGACAGATCAGTTCTCAAAATACAAAGATCTTTAATACATTGTCTCGCGTGACGAGTTCTAACTCCTTATGATTCATTACGGACTCAAGACTTGCTGCAGGTACAACAACGATACCAACTAAGACAACTATAGGAACCGGACATGAAAACATGAACCCAAACTAGAGGGACAACAGTAACAACAACCGATTGACCCATAGCCAACAGTAGTAGTGACATTAACCCTTTCCCTTTACATTTCCCTTTTATTTATACTTGCGTGCCCTTGACAAAGTCACTTGACTAAATCAAATCTGCTTTTCTCTGCCCCTTGTTTTTCCTTTATCCGCCCACAATATTTACATCTTCTGCCGATTTTTTATCTTCCAGCTGACTCATGATGCATTTGACTTCGTCTGCCATGGTTATCATCCTTATCTTCTTATTCAAAAATGAAGGGCCCAACACTAATATCAATCTCAACACATATCCAAGCATATGTATAGAGACGCAACTTAATTCATTCAAGATTTGTTTTTATGTAGTCTCCCAAGGTATTCCTAATATCTTCAAAAAATAATAATTCACAAAAATGTGGAGGCATATTTGGAAGGTGAATCCAAATGCACATCTCTTCCCCAAAATCAAGGACCCTCCTTGGAAACTTTTTGATAATCAACAATATTGAATAACTGAACAATAGAGAAAATCTTGGAGCACAAATATACCTTAGAGTGTTTTGTCTAGGTCGAATACATCCACTAGAAAAAATTGATGTGGAGGTGAGAAGCAATTGAATCTGCAAATGACTGAAGATGATTTATAAAAGGAGAGTAACTTTATAACCTTCGGCTCGGAGACCTCCAACATTGGCACCTCTTTCAATTTATCCACTATATACACACTAGACATAGGAGAAATAGATGCAACTAAATGAGATGATTTATTTTAAACACATCCTTGTGGAGACAAGTTATGGGATAAAGGTACTACAACATGAGGGATCCCCTGCAGGAGCTCCAATTTATGCTTTATATCCACCACATAACTGTTGGAGTTCACCTAGAAGATTAATGTTTTCCCTAGGAGAGACCTTACCATAATTTGAAAGTTGACTTTTGTATCATAATCATCTTGGATTAAGTTGCTCCAACAATGTCATTGTTATCAAGCATTTCTTCAAACATTTTTTGTGCAAGCATTTCATCAAAAAATTATCGTATAGACATTTCATCAAACACTTAGTGTGCATCTCTATGACAAGAGAAAAAATGGTAATTGGGATATTGAAAAGAAGGGCTAACCATGGTGAGTCACTTGACGACCTTCCAAGCCTCGAGAATTTGTTCCATCTTCTCTTTGATATTGTCTTCCCATAGAAACCCATGGAAAACCTCTGCCACAACCTCATTATATATGATGTTCTCAAGAATACCTTCAGAAGAAACGAAGCCCATAAAATCTCCATTGTAACATGGAGACTGGTTTAAAACCATGAACAACTTGTTGGTAGAATAAAGAAAGAATTTAAAATCTAACTCTCCAATAAAATTTTCGTAAGCTTGCAAGTTCCCTAGATCGACATCCCGTGTGAGAAGCTAGACATTGGGTTTCTTGGCCTATAGGAGAAACATTAGCCTCAGAAACTGGTTTAAAACCATGAACAGCTTGTCGATAGAATCAAGAAAGAATTTAAAATCTAACTCTCCAATAAAATTTTCGTAAGCTTGCAAGTTGCCTAGATCGACATCCTGTGTGAGAAGCCAGACATTGGGTTTCGTGGCATATAGGAGAAACATTAGCCTCAAATCAAAGAAAACTCTCTCCATCACATCACAAGATTTTTCCTTCGCTCTCTTAAAGGGCAGATCATTGTCGTTGCTATGAGAAACAACATCTGAAGTGGCCATTTTCTAAATATTGTATTCGAAAAAGTTTTGAAACTCTAAATTAATGAGATTATGAATAAAAAAAATTGAAATTGAAATTTGGTTGATCAAAATCAATTTTCAAACCTTGTGAGCATAAAAAATTTGAATATTGCCAAAATTAGAATCAATGTTTATGACCTTCATAATGAAACTAGTTTCTCAACTTACCCAAAAACACTTTTCCATGAATGAATTTGTAAAATTTGTGATACAAAGAGATTGGGGATGAACATCACTTCCTTTTAACTTGCCCTGTTTTAATAATATAAGACGTATCTTTATCCAATTTAATAATTTAAGGAGTAAGTTAAAAAGTGGGCAAACTCTACCATTTTCCATCAAAATTCTTCCTCAAATCCGTTAGGATTTTTTTCGGAAGTTATAGTTTCACTTGATTGATGGGAATTATGACTACAAAACTTTGCGCTTAGGAGTTTTAGCCGATTTTTAGGAAGACCCAAATCGTCTAAATTTCAAAAAAATGAGTGGATCAGGGTGGAACTTTGCATCATAAAAAAAAAGAAAAAAAAAAGATTGAGTTTGTCCACTTTTTAACTCAGTCCAATAATGGTGAGCCTAATGATTAAGAACATGTGTTTCCTTTCAGTAGGTCACATGTTTGAATTCAGAGGGGGGTAGGGTATGTACACCTGTACAATTTTTTTAAACCATGAGAAATCAATAACTTGTTAGAGTAATATGGGCTAGCCCAAGATCAAACCAACTGGTTGTCATTATAACCCAAGAGTATATCCAACAACCCACAAGCCAGATATACCAATAAAGTATGACTTAGCAAGGGTCAAGACATCCAGAGACGCACCAATGGAGGTCCCACCCCTGGGGTGTCTACCCTTTTAGCCTCATAATGGGCCAAATGTCTCATTGGATATTTGAACCCGGGTGTGGATAGTACGAGACCTACCTCCCAAGCTACCTTTGCAAACTTAAATAGTCAAATTGTTGCACATAAGGGTCCCTTATCCCACAAACAAAAGAGTCTCATACATCAATTTGGTGTTTAACTACGCCGTGACCTTAAAATTAGGTTATTATTATTATTAATTTAATTACTTTTAAGACCTTTTATCTTATAAAAACCATTACAACCTTTTTATTATCACTATATTAAAAAAATGTGATGAAAGATATTTAATTTTAATTCCTATTTATCTTGTAAATTAAAAAATATGAAACAACATAATTATCACATGCACTATATTTTCTTTATATAAATATAAAAAATGTGACACATTATTAAAAAATGGTGTTAACAAATATTTGATTTTAATTTTCTTTATTTATCTTATAAAATAAAAATATAAAATATTTAGAGGTGTAATTGTTTATAATTAAAAATGAATATATAATAAGAAGAAAAATGTAATTTTTTTTTATTTGTTACGTACAAAGCCCTAATTAAAAGAAAAAAAAAAATACTATATCAATAAAAGGCAAGAGCAACTTTCACAACTATACAAGTTGGATCCTAAGAAGTTCTGGAGCCAAATTCTAAAACACAATACTAAAGAAAATAATAGGATTCCCTTAACAGATTGAAATTCCTACCTTTAAAGTCTTTACGAGTTCCCTAATGCCATGGACACCATTCCTATTGTCCCTACAAAGGAAAAAGTTTTTTCTTTAGATGACATAGAGTTCGGGGTTAAACGGCTCGCAAATGGGAAAACTAAGGACATTGAAGGCTACCAAGCTGAAATTTTTAAAATCGGAGGGCCAATCCTTATCCCTCACATACAAAAGCTCTTCAATTTAGCAGTCAAGCAGGGCTTCCCTAAACCCTGGATGCAAAGCCTCATTGTTCCTATTTTTAAAAATGGGGATAAAAACATTCCCTCTAATTATAAGACCATTATGATTAGCCCTGTTATCCCCGATATCTAGGGATAACTAGGAGATCATGTCTCGAGGCCCACATGATCCCAGACATGGAGTACGAGAGCAGATTGACTTGAGCATGGCCCTTGAGGGCCCATCTCTTTCTCAGCCAGACTTGTCATGTCAGCAGTACCAACCTCCATCACTACCGGCCTGGGCTTGCATCAGAAAAGGCTCTTGCTCCATGAGGTAATTGGTCCGAGGTATCATGGTAAGTGTCATATTTGATCATTATAACCTTCTTATGTATGCATTAGATCTCTTTCATTTCAGATAACTGCGTGGATCTTACACTAATCCACTTGACCATGGTTGGGGTAATTGATGGGGTAGCTTAGCAAGTTGGTATTCATGGGTTTTGGTTAGCCACCAAGGGGGGTTTGCAGAACCATCGTCCGCTCCCACCATATTATCACTCTTACATCTTTAAAACCCGCTCATCCATCCCATTCCCCTAGTCTGGCCATTAGGATGACCATCCAGGGTACATCTTGT
>JASDQU010100074.1:459088-473877 GCA_032191745.1 Picea mariana
AACACCATCAAACCCTAACTCTCTTGTCCTTGAGTTTAAGTTTCTCCTAAACCATTAGTCTCACTTCAAATTGACTCCATTAACCCAAGGCACTAGTCTAGAAACTCTTTTGAGCTTGTTTATGCTTAAACTCTCTTTCAAAACACTTTTAAATTGAAACCCTAACTAACCTAGCGTCTAACCCTAGCTACTTGAACTAACCCTAATAAGATGACTTCTTGCTGATTTTAAACTTGTGTTTGGATAGAAAGGTGCGGCCTAGTCATCTTATCATAGCCATAGAGGTTTCACAAGTTTGCATTGGTTGGATTTGTCAAAACATCCACTTCTTGGCTAGCTAACCCTAACCTTGCAAGAGAATTTATATAGGTGACGTCACATCGCTTCAATCTCTTGTTTGGCTTGCAACGTTGTGACTTCTTTCACCTTATTTGATAGGTTTTGAGCTATTGATTATATCTATAAGCTTGTTTGGTAAAACGTTGTGCTCTTTCCCTTTCAAAATAACTTATTACTAGGGTTGACGTCACATGCATAGCAACAACAATATTGGTGACGCAGCAACATTATCTATATGAGCTAATTTGAGATATTTATTGCATTGTGACATAATAAAGATCTGATTTGCACATCGAATGCTCATTATCTCTTATGCTTTATTGAAGGAGTGATATTTGTCATTGGTCTTTGTTTAGCAATCATTGACTTCGTCAATAATAGCATTTGATCATTGCTCATATGTATATTTGAAGATAGTCATTAATGCTTTTGAAATACTAACCCACTGCAGCACATATTCTGGTTTATTTGTCTTGTCTCGCAAACAGGTGCCATCCAGTGGAACAATATCTTCTTTGACTATCTCTATCGGCAGTAGTCTGTGAAAGGGATTCTTTGACTTGGTCCATTACCCCTTATAGCCCTTTAGAAACCCAGATTACATAGGGACGTCTCCCTTGGACTAGCCATCCTAAATAGAAAGAGCTCCCCATCGAGGTGACAGTGGGTGGGGAAGCTCCTGTTACGCCGGTTTTAAGCCTTGACTCAAGCTACTTAAACCCTTCCTACAAACCGTGCGATAACAATGCCTCCACAGGCTTAAACTAGCATTTAGTTATGTGTGAGATCTAATACTAGATAATTTTAACCATGAGCATAAGCATATTAGAGATCCACAACTAAACTAGCTATACTATGGGGGTTAGAAAAATAAAAAGGAAAAAGGGAAAGAACTAAACTAAAACTGATAATGAAAGCAAAAATCAAAACAAGAAGGCAAGCCACTTGGGGACCCCCTTTGGGCTTGCTTACAATACTTAGAAAGATGGAGAAGAGAAGGGGTTTTGTTACCACTTTGAAAGAGAGCCTTTGGAAGTGTGTTGTGACTGAAAATGGACAGCATGTACCCTTGACTTGGCGAGAACCTACAAAAACCAGCAAGCTATTGCTTGTTGGAAATGCTGCAACAGAAATTTTCTGCATATAAAAACCAGAAAATTTATGTATTTAAATGACCTATCTAAGAGCGTTAGCAACCAAAATCTGAACGAGATAATAACAGAAAAAAAAAATAGAAAAAGCTTATGAAGTTTTAAATAAGCAATGAAGGTAGATTCTTGCTCGAATCTATCACAACAACGCTTTTCAGACAACCTGCAAACTTCAAACAAAACGTGAGACAAGAGTAGATAATGGATTGCACAAACCAATAATACAACAAAGTTTATATCATTAGCACATACAAAGCATATAGGCCAGCAACTACACTATTGCTAAACCTAGCTAAGCAAACAAAATTTACCCAAGCAATGCTACTCTATATTTCACAATAATATTCAAAAGAACAAGATCACCTCATATGGAATGGAACACCCAGACAAAATCTTTTACTCCACGATTCCTCCAAAGCTTTTCTCTATTACCAAAGGGGAGAGATTGTAGCAACAAAATTGTTCCGAGCTCTCCAAGAGAAAAATGGAATGGAAGCAAGATGAACAATGAGAGAGAGAGAGATGGTGAGAAAATGGTAGCATAACAATACTCAAGAGAATGGTGAGAAATGAGTGAGGGAGGGGTTCTATTTATACATTGAGAGGCAAAGTGACCCCTATTGGATCTTTGCCAAGTGTCAAAATCCAAGCTAAGATGAGATCTCAAGGAGGGAGGGCGCAAGCTTTTAGGTTTTGACAGGATTGGAAAGGTAGAGTGTGGTGGAGTGAGTGGCACACACTCCAAGGGTGACGTGAGAGGCTAAGGAGGGCGCATGGGTGAAGAGAAGGGGCCCACGACTTGATTTAAATCAAGTTTCCACTTTTTCCAAGAGAGGGCACAAATCCCCATCGAGGCGTGAGGGTTTAATTGAGAGGTGAGTTTAGGGGGCATGTAAAGGTTGGGAAAGGAGTTGGGTAGGTTAGGATATGTCTCTCTCATCATTATCCACCTTTACTTTACTCCATTTACTCCAAAATTACAAAATTGACCTTTTTCCTATGTCATGGCTTAGCAATTAAAACTGTTTTTTTTTTTTTCTGACTAAGACTCCTTGTGCACAAACACCTAGCAAAAGTTGTCTGAATGAGCTGAAACTTGGTCCAAGGGTGTAGGGGGTCTCATTCCATTTATTTTGAGCACAAATAACCCTATCAAAAGCCCAAGCACCTATTTTTTACAATATTTATCAAAAATTAATTAATTAAATTTCCAACCTTAGGAAATTTTAATTAATTAAAAAAAACCTATCTAGACTCAATGGAATTCCGTGAAACTTTTTGAGATGTCTTACATGGTCATTTACATCATTCCTAAACACTAGCTACCAGAGGATGAACTCATTAGAACACCTTTCACCACTTTGGACGAATTATTTAATGGGAGTGAAAAACTCAAGGGAAATTAATAAGGCTGGTTAGGCCAAATTAATAACCTGAGGAAAAAAAACACTCAGTGAAAGGAACTCTCCTAATGAAGAAATCCTAAGGTAACTGACCTAACTATGATCCATGAAGACCTATTACATTATTATCCCACGCAGGGGAGAGAAAATTCCATTTACAAAAATGTGTGTTGGAGGCAAAAATTGCCCTGTAGAAACAAACAGTCTCTGACTTGGTAGCATCTGATGATGCATATCTTCATGGTACATGCCTGGTGGAAAAACTCGGCAAGGGTCCTGAAAACATCGCCTCGGAAAAACTCGACGAAAAAATCAGAAAAACTCGGCAAACATTAAAAAATACATAATTTATTCATTTTTTTCAAAATTTTAAACATTTTTCAATATATAAAGCACCAACAACAACATATAAACAGATAGGCACATAAAAATGGAGAAAGAAACGATATATATTATATAGTGGATGCCAAACAAAAACCGATACATATTGGCCACAGGTTGTAAATCTGGAGATGTTGTTGACTGGCCTAATTGCTCTGCAATTCCCCATGGTCAGTGGGTTGTTGTGAGATCTTCCAGAGGTAACTCTCCAACTTCAGATAAACCTCTGTCAAAATTAGACATTAGTAATGGCTCCTCCATCCAGGGAAGAAAAAATGCAGTGCCATCCTGGAAGTTGTCAGTTGGGAAGAGTTGCAGCCAAGAGGTGAACTAGATGAATGCTTGGACGCTGCAATCTCTACAACTCAGCCTGAACATCAATCATCTTCCATCACTTATGCTAAGACTCTGCATCATGACTTGTTCTAATGGCAGCAACATCCATGTGATTTATGTATAGAAATTATTCTCAGAGCGTTGTTGGTAGTGATCCTGGCATGCATAACAGATCGGTACTTGAGAAACATTTTATATCTTTGATGATAAGTGGACCTCTACCACTCAGGCAGGAGCAGCTTGTTGCCCCTGTTGTAGTAGTATGTGCATTGCACAACTTTGTCACAGATGTATAATAAAAGGGCAATTGTACATTAGCTGMAGAGAAAATACTTACCCCTCTTTGTAAATTTGATTCAATATTACCCCGAGTTTTACCGAGTTTTTCCGAGTTTTTCAAAAAAACACGATTTTTTCAAAACAAAAAAACTCGCGATTTTTTGTTTTGAAAAAATCGGCAAGCTGAAAAACTCGCGATTTCCCCGATTTTTGCCGATTAATCAACGATTTATTCTACTAGGGGTACATGGAGTTGACCCCCTAGTTGAATAGGTGGCCAACAGGCCCTCCACAAAATTCCACCACATGGTAGACACATCAGTGGACAAGAAAGATATCCCTAACTAGCCCTACAGTTCTCCATGAGACTAACCAATAAAAGTGTTAGATTATAGTTGGTAAACCTAAAGTGGCCCTTCTTATTGCACTATGGATTCAAACATAGAGAATTTTTCACTGCATTTCCCTTTATACTCCAAATCTGTTAGAGAGAGGTCAATTGAGGTATCCCTGAAGAAAACTACAAGGCCTACTTGAGAATCACCTATACCAACCCCCATGAATCCATATTGCCTAAACTCTTCCATTATTTTAACACTTATCTCACATGAAAAACAGGCCAATTACCATTACATTACAAGATATATCAGTCTTAACGCATGAACTAACATACAATTTGGCCAATCCTTACCCTCTTGATGTAACACACAATGTAAGTTTATTGATTATCCATGTAATATGAGATTAATTTTTCTAAAAATGAAAGCATTATTCTCTACCATTTTCTAACTTCTAAACAGGACACTTACAAACTTAAGTACAAAAGCCTACCTTTGTTTAACTTCAACGTAAATTGTGAAGATTACGCATCTACTAGAACAAAAAATAGCTTTTGTTACAGTGCATTTAACTAAAGAAATAGAAACTTTGTTCCAGTAGCTCACCTGCCAAAGTTCCTCTGTAACATAAGGCATGAACGGATGAAGTAACTTCAGAATATTCTGAAAGACATAAACAAGCACAGCTTGTGCACAAACAGCAGATGAAGAATCCTCTTTTCGATAAATGCGTGTTTTGCTGGCTTCAATGTACCTAAAGAAACATTAAGAAAATATATAGTAATCCTTATACTTAACATTAAAAAAGTTTCAAGTTTCCAACAAAGGAGCTTGTTTTATAAGCATTGCTTCCTATTTCACTCTGGTGGAGACACAACAATGAAACATTCTAGACATGAAAGAAGAATAAATCGCTAGTGCATTCATCAATAATGAAGCATATTTTTGAGGTCTATGAAAGTATGACAAGTCTAGGATAAAACATTGATAAACTTTGAAGATAAGTGCTTTTTATATTCGCTGTAATCATTTTAAACAGAAGATGTACAAGCCAATAGCTCTGACATATTAACACTAGTATCATCTCTAAGCACCACATGTCAACCACCTAAATAATACAATCTGCTTATAAAGCCAAGAAGAATATTTGTTGTTTAAACAGGCACATCCCGTGAAATATTATGCGAAAATGCATACCAGTCAGCAAATTCACTCCAAAAGAAATCATAGATTGAACGTCCAACCTCTCCATAGTAAAACCTTTCATAGCTTGTAGTAACTAAATCCGTAAGTTCATGAATTTTTGTGACCTGAGTTATGTAATACAGTTCAATATTAGCACCATTTCTAGGGAAAACAAACCAAAATAAAGATCAGTAACCACAAAACTTACCACCCAGCGTTCAGTTAAAGGCAGGTGGAGCAAGGCATCGTTTGTATCGAACTGTAGCCAAAACAAAACATTGACTGGTACATATTAGCAATGGTTCCAACTTTAAAACAACAGTCTCTAAGAAGAAAATCTTACTCGAAATACTGTTTGCAGTTATCTAACTTATCACTAGAGTGTGTTAAATTCACACTACATGATAACCCTTTTTAAAAGTTGTTTCAAGAAATTAATTATTAATGATAACAAACCAACCTTTACCACCCTTTACTCCATTAAATTATTCATTAATGTCCATGAGTGGTCAAAAATAGGTCAATGGGACTAAGAAACACCACAGGTCACAACAAATGTTCTATGTTCTTCCTAGCATTCAAGAGCAAAGATCTCTTTTCTAGGTTATTCTTCTATTAGCTTTCAAGGTGACAGGTTCATTCAATTCTGATATACACATATTGCATTACAATGAAAACACTACCCTTTTGCAATCCTTGGCAAGCGAGCAATCACCCTTCAATAAAAAATGAAAAGTGCGGCTATGAAAAATTGTAATGGAACAAAAACTACAGTTATAAGAGTTGTTAAAATTAGAGAAGTAAAGCAGAAAATTAATGTCCTTTTAAATTCTGTTAGATAGAACAGCAAAGGTCTTAACTAGGTCAAGCTTGAGAACTGAACTATTTAATTCTAGATAGTTAAATCAGACCATGACAGAAAGTGAAACAGCAAGTAGGCTTAAACCATTAAACTTATTTCTGAGTGTACACTATGTTCAGATCTAGAATTCTGTTCATAAGCAATGATTAGAAAAACTTTTCTTAGTAAGCTAGATAGATCAGTTTTAACATTAGATAGCAGATCTAATCAAGTAGATAATAGATCTAACAATAGATAACAGATCTGAGCAATTAATTATCAGATCTAATCAATGAAATAATAGATCTAGCAATTTGGTATTAGATCTAAGCAATAGAATAATAGATCTAGCAATTTATGACTGATCTGAGCAATTAGTTAACAGATCTAAATAAGAGGATGACAGATCTATGCAATAGGAAATTTAATCATTAAATTTCAAGCAGATCTAAACTAGAAACACACAGAACTGCATCATAAAGCAACTTACTTCTTGGTGTCTTACCTTTGAACAGTGAAGGGGTTCATGCCTCACACAAGAGATGAATAGCCACTGAATATATGCTCAGAAAAAGTCCAAGATCATGGATCTACCTCATGGGTGAGATCTCTTGCCAAAGAGAATTATAGGACAGTTAAACCTCCACCAGAACTTCACACAAGTTTATCAAAAGAACATCCCACAAACCCTCATGCATAAGGAGGACAGCCAGGAGGAAGGACGGTTGTCTTAAGGATGGCCCAGCCACCTTACTTAGGGTGCTGCGGCCCTCACTGGAAACTCAGATAGGGGACGGCAAGCTGAAGAAGAGGGTTTGCTGGCTAAAGAAAAGATGGCTGGCTGGTAGAGAGCAGCAACACCAGAATTCTCAGCAGAAGACACTCACCATACTCATAGCAGCAAAAACCAATCAGCAAGGACCTGGAACAAACTCAGCCACAAAAGAAAGGTCTGAAAGACTGCCACTAAAGGAGCCGCTAATCTGATGCAAGGAGGCCGAAACTGTTGCAAGGAGGCTGCACTGTTGCAAGGAGAGAAATCTGCCACATTTAGGATAGAGAAAAATAATGTAAGAGAAATGAAGAGGGAGGGGTCTTTATTTATACTTTTGGGTGAGGGCTAAATAAAAGAAATAATAATAAAAATAATATATTTAATATATTTAATTAATATAAATATTAATTAAATATATTTTCAATTTCTATTAATTAATTATTTCTTGTATTAACCCCTAAAAATACAAAACATAAACCCCAAACAAACTCAAGCCCAACAAACAAGGTGGAGGGTTTAGGAGAGGTTTACACATGTCCATATAATTCTCAAAGTGACCTTTTTAACTTTATCGTCACTGCATATGGGATACATCCCTCATGTGGTCATGCCCGCCTTCAAAGAGGGTCATACACCAACAAACTCCTGATCAAGGATCAGGTTGCCCCAGAACATTTCTGGGGTCTTATCCACCAAGGTACAAGACCAAGGATCAACCCATGCCCCAGGCATGGGTACCCTGGACAGTAACAAGAGAGAGGATGAAAAAGATAAAGGATATAAGGATCCACCTTCCAGTCCCATATTCCCTTCCAAGCAGATGTGTCAAACTTGGAAGGCAGATTCTGTAAGATGTATTTTCAAGCATTCTAGAGTTTAGCCTATCCATCATAAAACAAAAAACACACCCACATTGTCAAACAAAATTTTCCATACCAATTAAGAAAAACGAACCAACACAATTAGATAACAAATGCCTACATGGCTGAGTAAATTGCACCAGCATGCCTGAGCCAAAGAGGGGAGGGAACAAAAGTCTTAAGCAACCTGTAGGACAGAAGGTGCATTACACCCATGTTCTAATGTCCATCTTACAGAAGAAAAGATTTTCACTAATAGAACATAAGATAGTAACAACAGAAAGGGTGCAAAAGAGAAAGGATACAAGGTTCCACCTTCCAGTCCCATATTTCTGTCCAAGCAGATGTGTCAGATTTAGAAGGCAGATTCTGTAAGATATATTTTCCAGCATTCCAGAGTTTATTGGTAAAGGCCTTGTTTGCTGCCAATCTTTCTGATGATAGATTTATATCCTGATAAAAATTAATCAGATAAACTACGATTACTAAAAAATGAAACAATTAATAAATTATAATAGTCCCAACTGCAGCTGCATGACAAACATCACAAACAAGATTTCAACACTACATAGAAATAAATCTTAATCCACCTATTTATTAGCATAATCATACCTGGCCTGGAGTTGTACCAGTTGCAAGTGTAAATCGTAAGGCATCTGTACCATACTCCTTGATAATCCCAATAGGGTCTACTACATTCCCCAAAGTTTTTGACATTTTACGACCCTACAACAGTTGCAAACCCCCAAAGCAGCAAGTTACAACAGTCAATATGTATTTCAGTCATGCTCCAAAATATATTACACTATTACCTAGTCTCAAAACAGAAGGCATCTCAAAATCAGCAGAAATCTGCTTCAAATATGGAAAGAATCCAAAACACATGACTGATTTCAGTTTTTCCACTGCCATGAACACTTACCCTCTAAGAAGCATTGTAATAGTGATAATTCCATTGAAGAGGATCTAAAGGAAGAGTAAAAGGATGAAACAATAGTGATATTTATTATTATTACGTTAAGGAAGAGGATATAAATATCATTGTATATACCCTTCCGCCTTTTGTTTTCTCTTGATGTAAATAATTTTTGTAAATATATGAAATATTTTTCAAAAAAAAAAATCAATGAACTGAGCATGATATTTCTAGACTCGGTTTTGTTTTCCAAATTGAAAATTATACTACATTACCTTCACACAGCTTTGCAAAAATCTTTTGAACAGTAGCTATTTAACTTTACTTCTTGGTTAATAGTTCATAGCAAGTTATTTAATATGAAGTTACATGATGATAGCATTAAATTTTTGTTTTATTCCAATGAAAAAACTTTATATTTCAGCAAAGAAAATATACATTTACCCTGTCTGTCAATTCTGTTTTCTCAAAACATGCCGCCTTCTCGGTCCTTTTACTACCCTGATTAAACCAAGAGTTCTTGGACTCCCGTCATTACAAAACAATTCCCAGGAGTTTCCATTGTCATACCAAAATTTGAATTTACAAAACATATTTAAAACTGATGAATCTATCCAAGATCTAGACACTGAAATACACTGAACATTTAAAATAGAAATTCCATATTTTCCGTCTCCTGACCGTCAAGGAGTTCTTGAACGGAGAAGGAGCCTTCTCAGCATTCTAAAGCTTCTTTCAAAAGTTTGTCAGCAAGTTGGTTGAGCTCACGGTAAACATGGGTGAACGTAATCCATTTGAAATCTCGGATCATGCACCGGATCTGAGCCAGCAGCGATTTGGAGATGAATGATTTCCATTGTGGATTTTCGGTTGGCCCAGTTAATCACAACCTTCGAGTCGCGTAACACCTGGAGCCTTTTAAGCCCACGAGTGCTTGCAAAGTATAAAAGAGCATACAAAGCCGAAAAATCAGCCTTTGTGTTCAAACCTGGTCCTGGGGCATAACGAATGCTATACGAGTATGCAGAAGAAACATGAAGGACAACCCCCACCCTACACCTGGGAGGTGGCCTTGGCTGGCGCCATCAAAATATCCCCAAGGGTCTCATAATCCTGGGCTCGCATGTCAATTCTGATTACGGATTCGGATTCCTTGCGGAAAATCGAATCCAATGAGTATAATATTATGGACATGTGAGGAATTTTGATTTTTAGCAGTGTTTATTTTTAGCAGTAGACACGTGATGGTGGTCTTCTAGTCATCCCGAGCATTTGGGGAAAGTTTGAGTCAGTTTCAACAAGTTTTGAATTTTTGGGACGAGATGGCTATTTTTGGAAATTTCTATTTTTAGCAGTCATCGTCATGTCCAGCACTGCCAAGTGGCAAGATCAGATTCCGACATGTGGAAAAGTATTAGTGATGTGGCATCCACGTGGCATAAGGGAGCGTTTTCCAAGACTTCAGCATTTGAAAATAATTAATCGAGTCAAAGAGGGACACATTGATGAGGTGGCATTCCCCAGGAGGAAATTTAGCTAATATTGGCTAACTTTTTTTCACTAATTCCTCCTCGCATTCACTTTTCCACTTTTCATGCAATATTTCCTCAAAATTTGCCATAATTTTGTTTTAAACATTAATTTCCTAAATTTTAGGAAATTCCCTAAAAAATAGGGTGAATTTCCCCTTAGCCATAATTCACTCATCCTTTTGTCAAATTTAGCATGAAGACATGCGTTGGAAAGCTAATTTTAGCCTCCATGCATCATTTGTGCTCCATAAAACCAATACGCCTTCATTCTCCCTCATCACTTCTCCTTCGCTTCTTCAAGTGCGCCCTCCATAATTTTAGGGTGCATTCTCTCTCTCCCTTGCGCATGCAACCTCCCACTTCTTCCACTTGCCTTTTCTCACTCGCATAGCATGCACTCCATCCTTTACTCATGCACTCATGCTTCCGTACTTGCCTTTTGTACCCATTCATGCAACTTCCTCTTTCTCCCTTGGATATGCACCCTCATTGCTATATATTGGATGTTTCACTAGTGTTCTTGGTAGTGGCTAGTATAGTGTTCTTTCTCATTCCTCTCTCTTTCTCTCTTAGTCTAGTGACTCTTCTTTGAGCAAAGTGATCATTATACTGGTTGAGGACTTGCCTATTGTGGTGTAGCCAACCCTCTTGCATGCCTATCAATAAAGAATTAGAGTGTTTGTGTTCTAACCTTATTTCTTGTGGGTATCTTGTGAAATTTGCAATCTGATTTGTCAATTTCTGAACTGTTCGTTGTGATTTTATCAATCTTTTGAGTAGTTTTCTGTTCTATTTCTATTCCATATTCATTGTGCTAACTCTACAGGATCCCTCCAAGTGAAGAAATCGTATTTTCCTATCATTTTGGACAGTTTTGACACGTTGTCCAAGACAAACAGCTAGCTGTTTTTTTAGTTTACAAGAAGAAAATCAGTCTTAAAAGACAGCAGCAAGGTACCAAGGGTGCCTAGGGACTGTTGATGATTGCAGAGCCGTTTGACATTCTCCGGGTCATTCTCCTCTGGACTGAGTTGAGACGATGTGTGCCCAAGTGTTGGGGTGTGCCCATGTGATGGGTGTGCGTCAGACTCTGGACTGAGTTGTGATGACGTGTGGTCTCTTGTCTGCGCCTCTGAAATGAGTTGAGATGACTTGAGATGGTCTCCTACCTTGTACTCCTCTGGACTGAGTTGAGTCGGCTTGAGATGGTCTCCTGCCTTGTACTCCTATGGACTTAGTTGAGTCGGCTTGAGATGGTTCTCCAGATGGTACTCCTATGGACTCAATTGAGTTGATCTGTTGAGAGGGACGTCCATGTGGTTGAGCACAGGTGGACATGTCCCTAGTGGCTGAGCACTAGTGGACGTGTGAGATCCTTGCTATATTGTCTAAAGAGTAAGATTTACTTGTAACCCTAATTTGTGATGTAAAGGGTACAAGTCGGCCCCACCATGTGA
This sequence comes from Picea mariana, assembly GCA_032191745.1. NCBI lineage: Eukaryota > Viridiplantae > Streptophyta > Pinopsida > Pinales > Pinaceae > Picea > Picea mariana. The sequence goes on from JASDQU010100074.1 coordinate 470,882, forward strand.
AAGATAATTAATATTGTGTAATTATTAATTATATTATTAAGTTGTACAGGTCGGTCCTATTGTGCCAATAGACACATCATTTGATGTGATAGGTTTTGTATAAATAAGAGTGGATCACACCAACTTGTCATCTCATGATTTCAGAAGTTGTGGTCTGAAATTATGAGAACTACAATTCGTACTTCTCTAGAAGTTAGTTTTCTCAGTCATAGCAGCACCCTATTGTGTGCTAGGTTTGGTGGTGGAATGGTGGATCTTCTCTTGGCAGTGTTATCCCCAATTTTTAGGGATAACTAGGAGATCATGTCTCGAGGCCCACAGGTCCCAGACATGGAGTACTGAGAGCAGGATTGACCTGAGCATGGCCCTGGAGGACCCATCCTTTTCTTCTTTCATCAGACTCGTCTTGTCAGCACAGCAGCATCCATCACCTTCGACTTGGTCTTGTATTGAAGGAGGCTCTTGCTCCATGAGGTAATTGGTCTAGGTATCATGGTATGTGTCACTTTTGATCATTAAAACCTTTAAATATATGCATCTGATTCCTTTTATCTCTAACAACTTCTTGGATATTACATTAGCCCACTTGACCGTGCTCTAGGAAATTGACAAGGTATCCTAGCAAGCCTGTCCCCATAGGTCTGGGTTTGCCACTGGGGGATTTCTGAAAAGCCATCGTCCGCTCCCATCATAGCACCACTATTCCATCTTATCTCCCACTCACCTGTCCCATTCCCCTTGTTCGGGCATTGGATTGACCTGTTTGTAGGGTTGCACCTTATCTCGTGGGAAGAAGGGGCTAAAGGCCCAGAAGGTAAAAGCAACGCGTAAAAGATAAAAGCCTAGAAATGAAACCTCGAGATGCTTCTCCCAAGGATCCCTGAGAAGGCAATAAATAGCCTCTCAACAAGAAACAAAGGGGACCTAGAAAATAACAAACAAGACCTAGTCAAGAGGATAGGGGGTCTCATCACGAGCCAGCCTATTAGGTTCATGGGTACCTAACAGTATGACATTGCCACCATCTGGTTACCACGTCAGGGCAGTGACCTTTGGTTGCATGACCAAGGGAAAGGGGGTCTCATCACGAGCTAGCCTTATCATCTCTGTGAAAGTACTTGTGAGTAACACTGTCAGCTCTGGTCACCATGCCAAGGCAGTGTCCTCTGGTTAGCCCTTGAATAAAAAGAAAAAGAAGAAGAAAAAGCAAATAAAAGAAAATAATAAAGGCAAGAACGGGCTTGGAAAAATTGCATCCATGACGGGTACAGCTCGCCTTCTACAAAGGCACCCATAGATAACATTATGCATCCCTAGCTCTCACTCTACCCACATGTCTGGACATCCCCTAGCCACATCATCTCATTTACATGGTTTGGATGAAACCTTACTGGAGACTTCCCGTTTCTTGTGGATACTAGCCCAATAGGACGTCTTGTCTTTTTCTCCAGTCATGTATTGTAGGTTTTTGTAATCTCTTTGAGCTATTGACTGATGTATTAGGGTCTTATGCATATGTTTGATAATATTGATGATGAAACGTGATTAACATTGCTATGATCCCGGTCACTGATGAGCCCATGGAGGGCGTAGTTTTTTATGTGCAGGACCATGCCCGATGGACAGGTACCATTTGGACCGGTACACATGGGGAGATGATCAGTTCGAAACTCCATGGGGCTGAAGAGCCCATCAGATGGTTGCTGACACCCCATCAGGGGGGCAGAGACGGGACAGTGTTTGACCGAGGTTTTGCACCAGAGAAGAAGAGGACGTTCCATCAGAGGCACTTTGGTGGAGCCCGGCCTGGGGGGAATGACCCCTTTTCAGTGGAACGTTGGCCTTGGAAGGCCCTGGACGCCCCCATCCTCACCATGACGTCATCCAGCTTCATGGACATTCATGGAGGCAGACTGGGCAGCAGTGGCACGTGTGGCATGTTGGAGAGACCCCTAGGGGGTTAACGTTTTGCTCCTGGATGTCTCATCTGCCCTAAAAGGGGCTAGTGCCTCCCTTGAAGGGGCTTTTACCTTTTTTACAACTCAGTTAGGGTTTTAATTTGACAATTTAATGTAAAAACAGTATTGTGGTCTAGTCGGCCATTTTTATGACCTAAATTTAATTAAGGTCACTGATACACTATATATTGAGGAGTTTTAGCCTCATTTTGATATAACACATCACTCACTCATTTAGTGAGGTCTGATTTTTGCGCCCTACTTGGGTAGTTTTGCTGATTTAGTAAGGCGCACTTGTTGAAGGAAGGCATTTCTTGGCATTTTTGGCATTTCTCTTGAAGGAAGGTTTACAACTAGGGTTTGCATGCTATTTCATGGTGATATGTATGTGTTTTTTCTGCAAAACTTCTTGATTGAATGGTTGTAGTCTTATATTCTTGCATATGTTTATAATTTGCTGATAAAAACCCTAGGTGACAAGCACACAAGTAGGTCCTTGTTTCATGTCCCCTAAAAGAGAAATTTTCAGCCATTGAAGAAGTAAGGAAGAGCCTAGCCATAGCTACACTCTTATTGCTTCTTCTCCCTGAGCTAGCCGTACTCTTTGAAGTCAAGAAGGAGGAGATGTCCTAGGCCTAGGTTATCTACACCTAGGGTCATCCTGCTTCTAGGGTTTGGTGATAGAGCCTTGCCTTAGCAACACTCTCCCTCACCACACTCTCTAGTCTTGATTTATCTTTTATGCTAGCCATTTTTTCCAAGTTGACCTAAGGAAGGAGGAGAGAGCACGAGGCCTTGCCTTAGCAACACCAGAGTGAGCCTCTCTCCCCTAGGGTTTTGATTCTGAGGCCCTGCCATAGCAACACTTCAGAACCCTTCCCTCCAGTCCTTAGTTTCCTTCAACCCTTGCGTCCTCTTCTAAATTGACTCCATTAACCCTTAGGCACTGATCTTAGACCTCCAGCGTTGAAGTGAAAGTGATCAAACAACTCTCAAAACCTTTGCTAAATTGAAACCCTAACTAACTACTAACCCTAA
>JASDQU010100075.1:3192-35280 GCA_032191745.1 Picea mariana
CCCCCCCCCCACCGTTAAAGTTATAAAGGTCGGGGGGCTTTGAAAATGGTTGTGGACCGTTGATCGGGAACGAGATGGATGTCATTGATGGAGACTTGTGCTAGAGTTAAGCACTACAAGACAAAAATTCTTGTCCACTTCCAACCTTAGGATAAAAATATGCACCATGAAGCGCCAAGTTTGAATTTTGCACCTTTACAGTATAATTTTATTCTCCTAAGATAAAATAACCAAATTTAATCAACTAGGGGTATATTTTGAAATCCCCTTTCAATCTTCTTGAGACAAAAGCCATCTAATTTGTCTCCTAACCTAGGCATCTAACACATTAATCCATCTTAGACTCTTGGATTAATTATTACTCTAACCTAACTACTTTGGCCAAGATTAAACAGTTTGACCAAACTTATTCTCTAACCTATCAACAACAAATTTAAAAAGTTTGATCAAGATTAGACAGTATGATTCAAACTAATTTTATTTTGGTGGGGTTTTCTAGTTTATCTTTTTTTTTCTCTTTTTTATTTTCTTTTCTTTTTTTTTCTTTTTCTTTCTCTCTTTCTTTCTTTCTTTTATACCCTCTTTTCATTTTTTCTATTTTTATATTTATCTTTATCTTTTTCTTTTTCTTTTTGGAAATCATTTGCAGAATGAAATATTATTTACAATGTAAAATGACTGGAGGAAGAAATTTCAATCACCAGGTAATACTATGAAATATAGGGTTATAACAGTGGCTCCACTTGGGGATGGTGCTCTCGCTATGAGGTACCAAGAACCAGTTACTGGTCACCTTGAATCATCTTATCCAATACTTTCTGCATCTAATTAGTTTTAATGTAGATGTCAACATGGTGACAACTGATCATCGGCTTAGGGCCTTCTCTTCGGGCTTCAACCTCTGATATAAGTCACCCACTCATGACAGAAAAAAGTAAAATGGTATTTACAATGAAATGGGTGAGGAATGCTTTTATTCCAGTGAAAAATAGTTCTTGAGCATTCTACCATTGACAGGTCCTCCTAGCAGATCTGCTCCATCCATGTCCTTGATCAAGAATGCATTGCTTCCTCTGTAAGCATGGATTATGTATGGACCTTTCCATAAATTCTCAATTTTTCCATGCTTTCCCTTCTCTTCATTCCTTGAATCCCATTTCAGTACTTTGTCTCCTATCTAGAAATCATTAGCCTCAGTTATTCTATCATAGATCTTCTTTATATTTTTCTGAATCACTTGAGTTTGATTGTAGACCTCTTCTATGGACTGTTGCAGTTGTGTGGTCTGATTAATTCTCCTCTGGGTGTCATTCGGTTCTACTTGTACTTCTTGCATTAATTTCATGACAGGGACACCTAAAGAAGTGGGAAAAACATCATCCATTCCATAAAAAAAACTGGTATGGGGACATGCCAATTGATCTCTTTGTAGTAAGTCTGTCTTCCCATAATGCATTCACCAACTTATTGTGGCATGAATTTTTGTTATCTCGCAATAACGTTTTGATGATATTGAACATACTCTTATTTGAAGAATCTGCTAATCCATTCCCTCGAGGGTAAAAGGCAATAAAGTGTCCTAAGGTAATTTGATATTTGCTGCAAAACTCCGCCATCTTCTTTGATTTGAATGTTGTTGCATTGTCAGTGATGATTTTTCTGGGACATCCAAATCTTGAAAGAATGTTAGTTTCTAAAAACTTAATAATCATAGCATAAGTGGCTTGCCTTGTAGGTACAACTTCCGTTCACTTGATAAAATAGTTAGTGGCTATGAGAATCCATTTGTGCTGGCATGATGATAGTGGATGGATTTATCCAATGAAATCTAAACCCCATTGTTGAAAAGGAGTTTCAACTGATATTGGTTTCAAGGGTAAAGGCAGTAGTTTCCTTTTGCTTTCAAATATTTGACAGCGATGACAGGAATTCACTTTCTTGTGGACATCCTGCAAATAAGGTCGGCCAGTAAAAACCAACTCTTGAATTTTTTTGGAAGTGGTCTTCCAGTTCAAGTTTCCACCACAATCTCCTTCATGAACTTCTTGCAAAGATTTATCTACCTCATATTTCAATAAACAATTTAGTAAAATCCATCCAACATCTTTCCAATACAAATTGCCATTTAAAATACAATACTTTATATCTTTGAGTTTAAGAAATATATCTTTAGTCTTGGTTAAACTAGGAGGAGCTTGTAAATGATGTAAAAAAAAAATCAGGTCTTCATACCAGGGAGAGGTTGAGAAATCCTCTTTAATTTGTGGAGTCGCCTGCTCTTCTTGTTCATTCACTGCAGCAAGAAAATTTATATCCAAAGCATGAAAATTGAACTTAGCCTTTAATTTAGCTAATCCCTGACCCTTAAAGATCTTGGTTGGTTTGATATCAATATCATATTCAAGGATAATAGCAATCCATTTACCTCTTTTTCCATCAGGATTGCCTTGGGTCAAAATATCTTTCTCCATAGAATTTGGGACATAAGCAATTATATGTGAATGGATAATATATACTTTGAAATATTTGATTGCTTTTACCAAATCAAAATATTTATTTTCCATGATGTTGTAATTCAGTGCAACATCTCTTAAGGATTTACTGAAGAAAGCAATAGGTTGTTCATGGCCTTCATTGTTCTTCTGCAAGAGAACTGCTGCAATAGTATGCTCAGAGGCAAAAGAGAATAGGGTGAAATCTTTTATGAAATCAGGGATGATAAGCACAGGGACTTGTGTTAAGGCTTGTTTCACTTGATCAAATGAATGTTTTTCTTCTATGGTCCATTTTATTTTTGTGTCTTTTTTCAACATATTTTTTTATATTTGATAGAAGTTTTTCCAACTTAGGGATAAATATTTTTAGAAAGTTTATTTTGTCAATGAAAGAATGTAATTCTTTTATGTTTCTGGGATGATCTATTTTTTAAATGGCTTCAAATCTGTTGGGATCAGTTTTAATTCCATCCTTTGAGATTATATGTCCTAGTAGTTTAACTTCTTCTAAACCAAACAATGTTTTCTTTGGATTAAGGGACACTCCAAATCTCCTGCATTTTTCAAAAACTCTTCTTAGGTGGAGCAAGTGTTCTTCAAATGTTTTTGAAAAAACAATGATATCATCCATGTATATAACAATGAATCTTCCAAGTTCATCCACAAAAAAAATATCCATTTCTCTTTGAAATGTAGCCCCAACATTCTTTAAACCAAAAGGCATTTTCACATGCATGCAAGTGCCCCAAGGTGTAGTAAATGTTGTTTCTATATTATTATCATGGTGGACTAAAACTTAATTGTAACCAGAAAACCCATCTAACCGAGAAATTCTACTAGACCAAACTACCTTCTACAAATTATGGTCCATTTTTGGCAAGGGGTAGTTCTCTTTGAGGGAGACTTTATTAAGGTTTCTAAAATCAATGCATAGTCTGGTTTCTCCACTCTTCTTCCCTGTTGGAACTGAATTTGATACCCATATAGAAAATCTTAATAGGACAATGATTTTAGCATCATACATATTTTTTTTATTTTTCAATCAGAGGCATCGACCTTGGGTTAATCCTCCTAAGTTTTTATTTAAAAGGATTTTAGTCTTATTTTATGGGAATTTTATGCTCTATAATGCTAGTGTCATATGATTTCAGATCTTCATAACTCCATGCAAAAACATCTATAAATTATCTCAATAATTCTATATATTTATGTTTTTGAACAGGAGGTAAAGATTTAGACAATTTAATGATCTTTGGTTCTTTTTCAGTTCCGATGTTGCAGTCTTCAACTTCGTTTCCAATAGATTCAATTTTAGGTTTTTTGGCCAGATCATCAAAATCAAACTCTTCCAAAGGGACTAATTCTCTAGACAGAATATTATCTTTCAATTGAAAAATGTCCAAATCTTCTTGTTTTTAATTTATTTCTTCTAAACCTATTTTATCTAAATTTTGTTTTTTATCATCAAAACCAACATCTATGTTGGCACATTCAAATTCATTCTTCGATTGCAAGAAATTTTCATTTTGTTCATTATTTCCAAAAACTTGTCAATACCTAATGTTCTATGTGACAATGGGTATGCACTTCACATCAACTGTGTACTGGTGATTAGGATGAAATGGTATCTTGTAGGTAGCTGCAGAGGTATCTATACCATCAACAAGAATGTTTTGGTGTCTGGGAATGGCTAGCAAATCATATTCAGTAAAGCACTTATGAAAATCTAGGACAACGTTTCTGTAGGATATCAATCTTGGGTGTTTAGTAGATTATTCACCTTTGATCTGTTTTATTATCAGTTCAGAATCACCCCTAATTGAAATTCTCTTAGCATCAATCTTCTTTAACAGTTCCTAACCTAACATTAAGGCTTCATATTCAGCTATATTGTTGGTACAATGAAAAATTCAACTTGTAGGAATGACTTTCTGTATGATTTGTTTTTGAATTAGAAACCCACACATCGGCTCCTGATCCTTCCTTACTAACACCACCATCAACATCTAAACTCCACAAAGGTTCCTTTTGTTTATCAAATTTTACCATTATTGTTTCATTTTATTCAAAATTTGTTTTGTCCTCTTCCATGTTATAAACTTCATCTTCTAAATTGGCAATTTTTGTTTCCATATCTCCATCATTCTACAAGATAAATGAATCAAGGTCTGAATGAACATAATATAAGGGATAATTGTGTTGTTTATGTTGACTACTGACCACGTATTTCAGCAGTGTCTCCCTATATAATCTCCTTTTTTGACCAAATAATGGGACGGTGGCATAAGACATGTCAAGTTGAAGGGTACCTTGTAACTTCGCTCCCCATGAGAGAGAAAGTAACATGCCATATTTAGGGGGTATATCTGCAACAACTATGTCCATTACCATACACTTGGCTAGGATTTGTGCTAAAGTAATACACAAATATTTGATAATACCTATGCATTTCACTTTACTTGAATCAAAATAATATAAATCTTTGTATGGTCTAGTGATATCAAGTCCTAATTTTTCCATAACATTCTTAGGCACAAGGTTGTGGGAAGCACCAGATTCCAGCATGGTATTGTGCAAAGGCTTGTCATGAATGTTTAAACTGATGTAAAATGGAGGAACAACACCACTTTCAAATTTTCCATCAACTTCAGGCCCAAATAATAATTTTGGTTGATCATCAACAATATTTATTGTATCTGTACCTGCCTCTATGTTCAGAGATTTTATCACTTGTGATCTATAAGCATGTGTATTCATTAACTCTGTTAGAGGAATGGGTATCTTGAGTTTTACCAATTCACTTTGCAAGTTGAATAAGGTTTGAGTTTTATTTTGGTTAGAAAAATCTGACTTCTCAACAACATTCTTTTGTGAAGTATCGTTGGGTTGGCTGGTGGAGGGAGAATCAGTTTGAGTTGTTTTTGAGACAAAATTAGATGTTCTTTTGGTTGGGACCTCTGAGTTTTTCTTAGGGGGACTATCACGAACTTTCTTGGCATTTGTGTATGTTGTCTTTCTAAAGTCAAGAGATTTCATAGTTGGATTATCATTAGAATTCTTAATTCTCAGATTATACTACCTATGAACTTCCAGAATTGCATTTTCAAAAGCTTGTTGATCTGATTCTTCCTCATCAATTTTAGTTTGTGAAAGAAGGAAAAGATCTTGTTCTTATTGGGTAAGAAAAATAGAATCATTATCATTTACTCCCATTAAATTAATTTGAAAATTATCAAGTCCCTCAATTGTTTCTTCCCTGTCATCAGCATAATTTTCTTGAAAAGGGGGCCTAATCTATTGATCTAGGCATCTTTGTTCTCTTTGTTCTCTTTGTTTGATTTGGGGTGGATTTCTCCTAAAATTAGGATTTCTAATTTGGGGACCGGGTTGATTTTATCTTGGTGGATTCCTATCAGTGATGTCTAATATTTCCATCATCCTTTCCATGGTTATGACTAATGAGTCTATCTTAGCATCAACAGAAGAGGTAGATGGTTTTTCTTTGATAGTTACTCTCCTCTCTGTTATTTGTCTAGCTCTCTTAGCTAATAGATTTGCCTCTACACTTACAACATCTCTTTGCATCTCTTCCAAAGTTGTAGGGTTTCTTTCACTCAATTGATAGGACATGTCAGCATCAAAACCATCAGGGAATTTGATCAAAGCTAAACCTCAAGGAGGTTTAATGTTTTTTAGAATTGCATTATAAATATTGTTAAATCTAGTGCAATAATCCTGTACACTTTCCCCTTGGTTTCTTTTAATACTTTCATATTCAAATAAGATTTGAAGTGGATTTTTCTTAACTTTCCATCTATTGAGGAATGATTGGTGAAATGCAATAATGTCATTTAGGCTAACAACTAGTAAGGATTTGAACCATTTCCTGACTTCTCCATATAATCTTTGGGAAAACAATCTCATTTTGACATTCTCTTCATCAACTTCTTGCAAGTCAAAGAAGTCATTCATCTTGTCAACATGTTGTTGTGAAGTCATATTTCCAGTGCCATCAAACTGAGGAATCCTAGTTTGATAATCCTGGGGCATATTGTGTAAGGGAGAATCCAAAACGAGGGGAGCATATATTACTGCCATGATTGGTGGAGGATGATGGATATCAGAAACTCCTGTGAAAAGATGAATCACAACCCGTGAATTAGTTGGATAAGTGGTGGAAGATATGGAAGAAGCAGGGCTAGAAGATATAGAATGAACTGATTTAGTATTGATAGATGATGAAAATATGTTCAAGGAAGAAATCTCAACAGACTGTTGAATGTAGGCTTTATGCAAATCTTGATCAAAGTATGATGCTAGATCTTGTAACTTCTCAAAATTTTGAAGGATTTTCTCATCAAGATCTGATCCAGGAGAGTGTCTTTCAGGATTATTAGGTTGGAGGATAGCTTGATCTAAAATTGTTTCATCCACAAAGCTATCATATTTGGTTCTAAATAGACTATGCTAAAATGGTAGATCAAATTGGATGTCTTGGATTGTGAAAAAACTTCTATGGAAGAGAGGTTTCCCTAGGAGGAGGACTACTAATCCCTTGAATTTCTGCTAAACTTATTTTTCTGATCACCTTTTCAGGGTTATCTACTACTTTTACAAGTTTTGGATCAAGATGAGATACGGTGTGGATTCTTTTTGGAGCAAGAACTTAAACTTTAAAAAAAAAAAAAAACTAATTAATTATTTACAAATTTTTACAACCTCTGAACATTTATCTCTTAAAATTTAGATCTTTGATTTTCTAGAAATAAAGTCTTCTTACTTAAGAAAGATAATTCATAAAATTGGAAAATTTGCTCTTCCCCTGTATGGTCGCCACTATGTTATCACTCTGTAATTTCCAAAGGTTGTAGAAGAAAAAACAAAGGTAACTACCAAACCACTTTGGAAGCTAGGATCTAGCCCTTCCAGCTTCAAAGAGGGATCTCTCTATAAGATTTAGATTTGTTTGAGTTTTGAGTGTTAGGCTAGTTATGAAAGTTCAGTTTTTGTTTGTTTGAAATATATGGTTGAATGAATGCTTAATTTTCCATTGGGCTATGGGCTCCATACTTAAAGATAAGGACATGTTTCAACTTTTTATAAGGTTTTCTCCACAGGGCAAGGTAGTAAAATTGTTGGATCTATTTGAATCAAATGAAATGAATAAGAGGAAAAGAGGGAGAAATCCACTAAGAAGAAGAGTTGTTAAGAATTATTTTACTTAGTTTCAGATGAACAACATGAAGATCATTGAAAAACCAGAGACAGAGTATAATGAAATAAATTATGTTCTTTAACTTTCTTTTAATGATTAAAATTGGAAACACATGCAATGATTATAGAGAATGGAAAATGTAATATCTCTAGGCCAAACTCAAATGTAATGTAATTGAAAATGTACTTAAGTTGGTGAGTTGATTGATATCATTTTTTGTATGCACATTTCATGGCATAGTGCACACATGTACTACGCAGTAAAATGAGGAAGTTTGCACATTCCAGGATACTGCACACAGCAACTTGAGTGTGTGCGATTTTGAGGCCAAGTAGCCTTTTGTGTATATGCTATGTTTTATAGGCTGGTGAGCCAGTTATTATAAGCTAGGATGCTTATGTTTTGATTAGGCTGGAGAGCCTAGATGTTAAAGGCCAGTGCACCTATTTTTGTGTATGTCTCATAATTAATATAAAATACATCGTTACACATAGACTGGCCATGATAAAAGAGATGGGGGACTAAACTCCACTGGTTAGGGAAAGGGAGGGGCCTAAAATTTAAGGAAAAGGGGTAAGCTAGGGAGCTTAAGCCAAAAAGGAATATTATATTAATATTTATTAAATCATAAAGTATGGAAATTTATTTTATCCTAAGTTCCAAAAGTTAGGGACAAGTGGGCCAAAGTAGCTCCCAACATGACAAGTGTCAATTTGGGGACATGCATACATATTGTTGGGACTTAGTTCATTTTCCCATATTTTTCCATCATTCCTTCCATCATGGAGTCATCCATTCAATCATCCATCAGCATGCACACACCCATTGAGCTATCCTTTGTATCTTCATGATTGTACTTGAACCTGTATCCATAGCCATTCTATGTTGGTGTATCTAGTTAGCTTGGGAGTTGTACTAAAGAAAAGGGTTGTGAAGCCCGTGGGATATTGAAGAGGCGGGTTGTCAGACCTGTGAGCAATTCTCTGGGTGAGAGAATTATTGGGAATTGATTTCCCGAAGGTGCTAAACTGCAGCTACATTGCTCTAAGACTTCCTGTCTGGCCTGTTGCTAAAGCCAGGAAAGGAAGTGGGGAAGCTGAAGGACTATTGAGAAGAGAAGAGGCACACTTCCTAGGTGGGACAGGCATGTGGGGAATGAGGGACTGTAGGTTGTTAGTTTGAGTTGGCACCTGAGATGGAGTCTTTCCTGTTGTCTATGAGCCTTTATCCTGGTTAGGAATCCCTTTACCTGGGTGGAGTTTAGTCCCATCTCGGGGGTGACTCATTGTTGAGAGTGATGAATAGTGTGGTCTAAGGCTGGGAGGTTCGTGAAAGGTCTGCACGCAGTTGGTGACATTCTTATCAATACAAGTGCCAATTGTGTGATAAATTTACATGATGCATTATTATTTACATGCTTATTTTTATGGGTTATCATATGTGCGGTTATAACTGTGTTTATTTTTATGGGTATTTCCTGTATATGCTGCATGTATATGTTTACTTTTATTTCAGTGTGAATCTGTGCATTTATAGATCTATTTGGTTTTTTACATTTTATATATGTTTGTTTGTGTGTGTGTGTGTGTGTGTGTGTGTGTGTGTGTGTGTTTACGCAAGAGTTCTGTGTGTATATATTTTAATTGCATGCAGTTGAAAAAAAATTATGTGGCATAGATCAGTTAGATATTGGGTATGTTACAGTATGTTCCACATAGAGAACGAAAAAGTTCTCTGACGTAGCATGGCCCAGCATGGGTAGTCGGGGACGTTACAACATGGTATCAAAGCTTCAGTTTTCAACATTGAGCCTGGATGGATCGAAAAAGTTGAGTTGAAGTGAAATGTCACAGAGGATTTATTTCGAAGTGGCTAAATTTTAGTTTGTAGAGCGTTCATGGTAAAAAGTAACGGCAACTGGGAGAAATTGGGGAAAAGCCCCAATTTCTATTGTTAAATTCATGAGAAAATCGAGAAATTCAGCCAAGTGATGAGATATTCCCAATTTAATATATGTTCTAGCAAATTTGGATCTAGAATGGGTCGAATTTGAAGTTACAGTGAAGCCATGACAGATGGAGCGAGTTTAGTGGTTAAAATTCTCAATTCGTGAATTGATTTTGGATAAATTCGTTCCAGAAATGTCAACTTAAAACGATTTGTTTTTGCATAGGTTGAATTGGTGTTATCGGGGTGAAATTGAATAAATTTTGTAGTTACAGAATGTCTATGGAAGAAATGGGGAAAAAGTTAAGCAAAAGCCCCAATTTATGCAACAGAATTCACGAGGAATTGTTGCGCATAAAAATTAATGTGCGCAGGAGGGCGCACTAAAAATGTAGGATGTGCAATAAAAGGCTTATGATATGTAAAAATTGGGTGCCGCATGGAAAAATGCTAGTGTATTGGTGCAGGCGCTAAAATTTGGTACCACGCGGAAAAATGTTGGTGTGCGGGTGTGCGCACTAAATTTTGGGCGCTGCGTGGAAAAATGTTGGTGTGCAGGTGTGCGCACTAAATTTAGGCACCGTGTGGAAAAATAATAATGGCGTGCATGGTGTGCGCAGTATTAGTAGTGTGTAGAGGAGTTTGGTTGGTGCACGCGCAATTTGGGTATATGTTGTCGCACGATAATTTAGTTAATGGTGCGCGCAGAGTATTGGAGCGTCGTGGGGCATACTAAAATATGGCATGGTGAAGCGCGTAGAGTAAAATGTGCACGGAATAACAACGCGCGATACAAAAAATCCATGAAACATGTAATAGATAAAGAACCAAAAATTGTGCGTGGTGGATATTGGTACGTGACATAAAAGTAGTGCGTGCAAGTTATTGGCACGACTAAGAAGTGACACACAGTGGTTTTAAAGTGTGTGAAGCACGATTTACCTAGTGTTTTTGCGCATGGTAAATATGGTTTACATGTTGAAATTTGTGTGCAGGAAGTTGTTTGAAGGGTGAACAACAACAGAAAACCAACGAATTTCCGCGACATTTTATACTATTTGAATGTCAACTTTTTGCAGCATGTTTTTGAGGCCCTTAAGAGAATTTTTAGCTACTCAAAAACCATGAGAAAATATTGTGCCAAGGAAAAATTTGTCTTTGAATTTCAAATAAAAGATCCTGGAGAGAGCTTTCTAATGGTGTAAACCATTCGTCAAACGGAGCTTTTATGAGAAAGTTACAGCACAAACAGTGGAGGGTAAATTTTATGACCCAACTAACTTCAAAGGGCCATAACTTTCTGCTCCGGAATCAGATTGAGGCGCAAGAGTAGTCAATGGAAATATATTGATCCATAGAAGACATTCCTAGAGCTGAATTAAATTTATGGGCATGTTAAAAGTATTAATATGGAAAATAAATTACCTGTAGCATACCAGTTACAATAGGGTATTCTGGTTTGGAATTTCAGCAGGCTGTAACTAGTATCCCAGAACCCAGAAAGAGGTGAAACTTGGACAGAGTGTCCATAAGATCTATATTAATAAACCCAATTGATATTCTACAAAAAATTCAATGGAGTCGGTGCAAAATTGCATATTTACAACGCAGAGTTGCGCCAAGTTGAAAAATGAACAGAAAAATTGATGAGCAATTTTTAAATAGCCATAACTTTCTGCTCAAGACTCGGAATTAAGCATGGGAGCAGGCGTTGGGAAGGTATTGGATAGTGGAATATAATTATCCACCCATAAAATTGATCTAGACACTTGAGTTTCCAAGAAATTAGAAGAAATAATTCTGATATATATTATTGAACCAGAATGGTTCATATTTTCATGAAATTGTTGAAAAAGTTAGCCTGACAAAGTTTTGTTGGTTGCACATTTTGCATAGTTAACAACAACTAGATTATAAAAAGATCAGCATAGAGTCCAAAGGAATGGAAGAGGCATAAGGGACTTACAGTCGGGAGGATGAGATTAGAGGGATGGATGTCCATTTGGGCATTGAAGGAACAAACTCCAATGGACAGGGAGATGAAAGGAATGAAAACATGAATATGAAAGAGACCATTAAAAATTTGTAGAAGGATGTCCAAATCCATAGAGATAATAATGAAAGGCTTATGAGAGCCAAGGAGAAGCAGGATGACTTCAACATGAAGTTATTGCAGAGCTTGAACCGAATAGAAAAGAAATTGGATAAGGAGAGTGGCTCAATAAAATCAGGAAGTCATTGGCCTTCTAATGAGAAAAGAAAAGAAAGAAGTGTTAGCAGACATCACCATCACTCCCCAAGGTATTCCAATAAGAGAGAAGGAAGCATCTCAAGTCCATCCCCTGTCAAAAATCATAAGAGGTTTGGGGTGGATGAGCTACGGGGAGAAATGAACAAAATCAAACCTCCTACATTTGATGGTGAGAATAATAAGGATGAAGATGCAGAGACATGGTTGTTGGGCATGAGAAAGTATTTTCAATTGCATAATTATTTTTCTCATGCAGAAGGTATAATTTCCATCTATCAACTCAAGGGAAAGGCATCCATGTGGTGGGATCAACTTGTGCAGGTGCAACATATTAAAGAGAAAAGTGTTATTTGGAGGGAATTCAAGAAGTATTTTGAGAAGAAATACCTGACTAAGAGATATTATGACAATAAAATGAAATATTTATTTGAACTTAAGCTTGGGAGTATGACCATTGATGAATATGAAAGAAGGTTTTTAGAACTGCTAAAGTATGTCTCTTTCATCAAGGATGAGACTGTTAATATTTAAATGTATTAGAGTGGATTGACATCATTTATCAATGATAAAATACAGTATGATGATCCAAATACATTGGAGGAGACCATAAGGTGAGATAAATTCCTTTATGATTAGCAAAAATCAAGGCCAACTTTCCAAAAATATTGGGAAGACAAAAAGAAATTCAAGATGGATCAAAGGAAGAAGGAACTAAGCCACTGTTCTTCAGAAATAATACACAGGGACAATCAACTCCTAGAGAAACTAGAACAATTGAGACAGGGGGTCAAAGGCCAAGGAAGCCACCTATTCAATGTTGGGGTTGTAAAGGAGATCATATGTACAGAGATTGTCCTCACAAAGGTGAAAAAGTGAGAACTGTTCATAATGTACAACAAGCTGAAACAGTGGAGGACATGGGCAGAAATGTACCAAGGATCTATGCATCCTTGGACAACAAGCATGTAGAATATCAGTCATGTATGATTGAAGTGGAAGGTATGATCAACAACCAAACCATTGCTATTTTAATTGATTCAGGAGCTAGTCATAGTTATATAGATCCTAAGATGGTGGAAATTTTGAATTTGCCAAGAAACAAGCATGGAAAATCTTGGTTGGTGCAGCTGACTACCAGAGCCAAAAGAAAATTTAATGAGATGGTTAAGTCATGTCTTATGGACATGAATGGGCTGAACACTAGGGAAGATTTGAACATCTTGTCTTTAGGTTCCTATGATTGTCTAATTGGGATGGATTGGTTGGACCAACATCATGCTATCCTAGATTGTCATAACAAGGAATTTACTTTCTTGGATGAAGAAGGGAGCCTAAGGAAAGTGCAGGGGATTCCTAGGACAATAACCATCAAAGAAATTTCATCATTGCAGCTGAAGAGATGTTACAGAAAAGGGTGTCAAACCTTTGCAGCGCATATGGAAGAGACACCTAAAGATAAGGTGCCAAATTTGGACGATCATGCAGTCTTGGAAGAGTTTGAATATGTGTTTAAGGAGGTACTAGGACTACCTCCAAAGAGATATATTGATTTCTCTATAAATTTAACGCCTGGAGCAGATCCAGTGTTAAAGACTCCTTACATAATGAGCACACCAGAGTTGAAGGAGTTACAAATGTAGCTTGAAGAAATTCTGAAGAAGAGTTATATATGCCCAAGTGTGTCACCTTGGGGTGCCCTAGTATTGTTTGTGAAGAAGAAAGATGGAACATTAAGATTGTGCATTGATTTCAGACAGTTGAATAAAGTGATTGTTAAGAACAAGTATCCTCTTCCAAGGATTGATGATATTTTTGATCAATTTAAGGATGCAAAGATCTTTTCAAAGATAGATTTTAGGTCAGGATACCATCAGGTAAGGATTAAAGAGGAAGATATTAGCGAGACTGCCTTCAGAACAAGATATGGTCATTATGAGTTCACAGTGGTGCCATTTGGGTTGTCAAATGCACCAACTGTTTTCATGTGCTTAATGAATGGTGTTTTCTAAGAATATTTAAACAAGTTTGTCATTGTCTTTTTGGATGGCATTCTTATATATTCAAAGTCATAAGAAGAGCATGAACATCATTTGAGGATGGTGTTACAAGTATTACGAGAGCATTAGTTGTATGCCAAATTGAGCAAGTGCTCATTTTATCAGAAGCAAATTCATTATTTGGGGCATATCATTTCAAAGGATGGGATAGCATTGGATCCTGAGAAGATAGAAGCCATTAGAGAATGGTCAGTGCCAAAGAAGGTGATAGAGGTCAAATCATTCATGGGCCTTACAGTCTACTACAGGAGATTTATTGAAGGATTCTCAAAGATTGCACACCCAATCACTTCCATGCAAAGAAAGGGTGTGAAGTTTCAGTGGAATTTGGATTGTGAAAAGAGTTTCCAACACTTGAAACAATTATTAACAAGGGTTCCAATACTAAGGATTGCAGACCCAAATGAAGACTTCATTGTATGCACATATGCATGTAAAGAAGGAATTGGTGGAGTCCTCGGTCAAAATGGGTTTGTTATATGTTATGAATCAAGGAAGTTGAAAGAGCATGAAAGACACTATGCCACTCATGATTTGGAGTTTGCAGCCATAGTGCATGCCTTGAGGAAATGGAGACACTACCTCATGGGAAGGAGGTTTGAGTTAAGAACAGACCATAATGGTTTAAAATATTTATTTAATCAGCCAACTCTAAATGCTAGGCAAACCAGATGGTTAGAATTTCTAAGTGAATGTGACTTTGATATAAAGCATATCAAGGGGAAAGAGAACAAAGTGGTTGATGCACTCAATAGAAGAGTGCATGAATTTCATGCTACAGCCATTAGAATGTACCAATCAAATTTGAAAGACAAAATTATAGAGGTTGCCAAATCATATTTTCAATACAAAGATTTAGTGGCAAAATTACAACAAGATAATTTGCAACACAAAATTGAAGATTACAAGCTAGATAATGATGAAATCCTGAGGTATAGGGGCAGAATTTATGTACCAAATTCCCAAGAGTTGAAAATTTTGATATTGAGGGAAATGCATAATGTACCTTATGTTGGGAACTCAGGATATCAGAAAACTATTGCAGCTGTCAAGAGCCAATATTATTGGCCAAGAATGAAGAAAGAGGTTGTTGATTTTATTGCCAAATGTTTGGAATGTCAAAAGGTAAAGGCTAAGCATAGACACCCAACTGGTTTGCTACAGCCATTACCCATTCCTGAGTGGAAGTGGGAAGTTGTAACCATGGATTTCATTACCAAACTTACCAGAACAAACAAGAAACATGATTCTATCATGGTAGTGGTGGATAAGTTTACTAAAGTTGTCCATTTTATTCCAGTTAAGCTCACTCACAAGGCAACGAACATTGTTGATGTTTATATGAAATAAATTGCTAGATTACATGGCATACCCAAGATAATTGTATCTGACAGATATCCAAAATTTACCTCAAAATTTTGGAAAGGATTATTTAATGGATTTGGAACAAATTTGAATTTTGGTACAACTTATCATCCAGAAACAGATGGAAAAACAGAGAGGGTGAATTAGGTGATTGAAGATATGTTGAGGATGTATTTGATGGATAAACCATCAAAATGGGAAGACTACCTACACTTGGTAGAGTTTTCTTATAACAATGGGTACCAAGCATCTCTAAAGATGAGCCCATTTGAGGCATGTTATGGCAGAAAGTGCAACACACCAGTAAGCTGGGATAACCCAACAAACAGAGCAGTGGTTGGACCATATTTTCTCAAGGAAATGGAGAAAACGATTAAAATAAAACAAAATTTAAAGGCTGCCCAAGACAGGCAGAAAAGATATGTTGATAAGGGAAGAACTCACGGGGAATTTAAAGTGTGTGATCATGTATTTCTGAAAGTGAAGGCCAATAGAAGTTCCCTGAAGTTGGGAAATTGTTCAAAGTTAGCAGATCGTTATTGTGGGCCATTTGAAATACTAGAGAGGATTGGTCCAATAGCTTATATGATTGCATTTCCTGCATTATGTATGTTCATAATGTATTCCATGTATCATTACTCAAGAAATATATACCTGATGTTAATCATGTTATTGATTGGAATGTGATTCAGGTGGAGCAAGAAGGCGCTTTTCAAGTGCATCCAGTACGCATTCTGGACCGAAAAATCAAACAGCTCTGGAATCGATCCATAGGGCTTGTAAAGGTCCATTGGACCTAGTACGGTCCTGAGGACGCTACTTGGGAGCATGAGGATGCAATGCGGGCAGAATACCCGCATCTTTTTGAGGATTTTTGAAATTTTGTTGTATATGGGTACATGATGCACTGAGGACAATGCATAAATAAGGGGAGGGGATTGTAATATCCCTAGGCTGAACCCAAATGTAATATAATTGAAAATTTACTTAAGTTGGTGAGCTGATTGATATCATTTTTTGTATGCACATTTCATTGCATAGTGCACACATGTACTGCACAGTAAAATGAGGAAGTTTGCACATTCCAAGATACCACGCGCAACAACTTGAGTGCGCGCGATTTTGAGGCCAAGTAGCCTTTTGTGTATATGCTACGTTTTATAGGCTGGTGAGCCAGTTATTATAAGCTAGGATGCTTATGTTTTGATTAGGTTGGAGAGCCTGGATGTTAGAGGCCAGTCATCCTATTTTTGTATATGTCTCATAATTAATATAAAATACATCATTGCGCGTAGACCGACCATGATAAAAGAGATGGGGGACTAAAATCCATTGGTTATGGAAAGGGAAGGGGCCTAAAAGTTAGGAAAAGGGGTAATCTAGGGAGCTTAAGCCAAAAAGGAATATTACATTAATATTTCTTAAATCATAAAGTATGGATAATTATTTTATCCTATGTTCCAAAGTTGGGGACAAGTGGACCAAAGTAGCTCCCAACATGACAAGTCTCAAGTTGGGGACATGCATACATATTGTTGGGACTTAGTTCATTTTCCCATCTTTTTCCATCATTCCTTCCATCATGGAGTCATCTAGTCAATCATCCATGAGCATGCACACACCCATTGAGATATCCTTTGTATCTTCATGACTGTACCTAAACCTATATCCATATCCATTATGTGTCGGTGTATCTGTTTATCTTGGGAGTTGGACTAAAGAAGCAGGTTGTCAGGCCCGTGGGATATTGAAGAGGTGAGTTTTCAGACCCGTGAGCAATTCTTTGGGTGAGATAATTGTTGGGAATTGATTTCCCAAAGGTGCTAAACTACAGCTATAGTTCTCTGAGACTTCTTGTCCGGCCTATTGTTGAAGCCCAGAAAGGAAGTGGGGAAGCCAAAGGACTGTTGAGTAGAGAAGGGGAACACTTCCTGGGTGGGACATGCATGTGGGGAATGAGGGACTGTAGGTTGTTAGTTTGAGTTGGAACCTGAGGTAGAGTCTTTCCTATTGTCTATGAGCCTTTAGCCTGGTTAGGAATCCATTTACCCGGGTGGAGTTTAGTCCCAGCTCGGGGGTGACTCACTATTGAGAGCAATGAATAGTGTGGTCTAAGGCTGGGAAGTTCATGGAAGGTCTGTACATAGTTGGTGACATTGTTATCAAGATAAGTGCCAATTGTGTGATAAATTTACATGCTGCATTTTTATTTACGTGCTTATTTTTATGGGTTATCATATGTGCGGTTATAACTGTGTTTATTTTTATGGGTATTTCATGTATATGCTGCATGTATATGTTTACTATTATTTCAGTGTGAATCCATGCATTTACAGATTTATTTGGTTGTTTATGTTATATATATTTCCGCATGATTTCTGTGTGTATATATTTTAATTGCATGCAATTCAAAAAATTTATGTGGCATAGCTTAGTTGGATACTGGGTATGTTACAGTATGTTCCGCAGAGAGAACGAAAGAGTTCTTTGGCATAGTGTGGCCCAGCATGGACATTCAAGGATGTTACAGAAAAATAATTGACAAAGAGAGAAAATAACATCACCGACAGTCTCGCACGAGAATCATGTGAATAAGCCTCTTTTATTACTGGTTGATCCTTTGAAACTTTACACAATATCTTTTGGATGCAAAAATCAACCCATAATACTTCGAAGAGAGAAGTATTTATACAACTATTTACAACAGATCCTGTCATAAATGATCATGATATTTTGGAGGGATATCTAACTAACTAAATCCCTAAATACAAAATGTAGGGATTGTGAAAATTTTCTCGGATCTCTGGTGTTGATTTGGTGGAAGTGGGTGATGACTCATCTCCTTGACTTTGGCTAACTGCTTCCCCATGCTGACTAGAACACCAAAATTATCTCTACTCAAGTAATGCGCATAGATATTCCCACCTCTTTTTACTTGGGATGGAAATATTGAGTAATTTCTTGTATATTTCATCCATCTGTGTATTTGGAAAAGGTAGGCTCAGTGATGAAGATATGTTTAATTTCATGCTTTATTCTTAATTCTAACTGTAGTGTCTCCGGGAAAGATTTACCAGTAATGCTTCCCTGTATCCCTACAAACTTTGAACTGTCCTCTTCCATTGTGCTCATTTTTTGTTTGTAATTAGGTAGAGTGATCAATTTGTCATTCAGTACTAACAATCCATGAAGCCCTTTCTTGTGTATCACTTCAAACTTAATGAAGAACCTATTCACACCTATGTCCATCACATGATCCCTTTCTTCCAGCTACAACATGGAACCTTTCTTGGCCAAAACCTTCTTGATCTCAAGGATGGTTTCAGTTCTATCCTCAATTTCCAGTTCCTAGTGATTGGACTGGAACATTGATTTCAACTCCTGCAATGTATTTACCTCTTCCTGTAATTTTTTAATTTCTTCCCCTTGTATGGACATTTCTTCCATGGATTTTAAAAAGTTTGTCAAATGCATCTGAAACATGTATTGGGATTGCTGATGGAATTTTTTTCTGATGTGGACCCTTCTACTGTTCTGATCCCTATCAGAGGCACTGCATCTAGTGGGATCATGGCCATATACACATATTTCTCCTTTTCTTTTATCAGTTTGTCCATTTCTTCTTCCATTTCCCTTATCTATGCATTTTGTTCCATGATTAACTTTAACATATCTTCCTTGTGGCCTTCAGTCTCAGCCACTTCTTTCACTTGTGAATATTTTGTAGCTGGAAGCTTCAGATGCTTTCTAAGAGATGTTATATCAACATTCTTCTTCTTTAACAACTCCTCTGTTGCCTTAACATTTTTTGGGTCATACCCAGTATTAATAACCAATTATTCTAATGATTTTATTTTGTTATCCTTGGCCAAAGAAGAAATATTCTCAAGCTTCAATTGGGACTGGATATTATTTAAGGATACTTGTAACTTAAAAGCAGTCATTGAGGTATTTTTGAAAGATGAGAATATCATTTCTCCTATCTGCCTATGCATATCCATTTGGTCCACTGGATGGACATCTTTTACATCAAATTCAAAGGTAGTATTTTTGCAGTCTAATGCTTTTCTTGGATGAGGAACTTGTGCTTGTAAGAATGCCATTTATATTCTTCCTCTTTCTGTGTCAAAAGTTGATAACAGTCTGTGTTGAGCAGCGGAGGTCTGCTTCCATAATTAAGCGTAGGTGTTTTATTGAGGAGCTCATTCCTTTGCTTGATCTGTTTATATTTGTCAAAAATATTTGACTCTTTTTTCCCATGAGTTGATTCATCTATCAGAGTATTGTCTGGGTTTCTTTTAGATTTTGGTGATGATGGAGAGCCTATAACCAAACTATATGAATGGGTTGAAGAGTGTGTTCCTTCCAAGACTATGTTGGACTGCATTTCTCCCTCCTTGAGTAGATATGGTGTATGATTGGTTTTGTCCCTCTTTCTATATACTTGGAAATCCTCAACTGATACATTTATGACTGAAGGAGAAACTTCCTTCCTTTATCTCTTCTTTGCTTTATTTTGGGGTGTATTAGTCTGTGAATTGGTTACAGGGATAGGTTTCTCCTCTGGTTCTTTCAATGTGTTCTCCTTGCACTCTGTCTGTTTCATTAATATTTCCACCTCTGGCCTCGGTGTGTGAACATAGGGAGTGCTCCTTTGTTTGATTCTAAGTTCAAAAATGACACCAAATGGGTCATATGCCGAAGTGGAAATCAGAGGGAATCTCATTTTTTTCAAGAGGTTATCTGCTTCTTCACCTATTGATCTATTGTTGCAGATGAAAGGTCCAACCGAGGTTTTGATTATGAACTCAGACTTTTTTCTTTGCTGCAACAATTTGACTGTCATATGAATTCATCATTTTTCTTATATATTCTAGTGAAAAAATCCTCACTAGGAGGTATTTAAGAAAATTGTAAGGAGGCGTATCAAACCCATATACACTTATCTCTATATGATTTTGGTATAAATACCAATCTTCTATCTTAGCTTGATCAGATAGGTGAAATACCTTCTGAATTTATTCACTAATCCTTGGCTCTATGTTTTTGTTCAACATACAAACAACTGAGTGAATGAACTAATCTATGAAGTCCTTTAAGCTGTACTTTGTTGAATTTTTCCTCACTAATGAGGTCCATGATGTCACTAGTTGTGGGCTTCCTTCATGGTTTAACTTCTGAAGTGCACAGGGAAACCTATCTGACTAGTAGAATAAAAACATGGAGACTAGAACTGAAGAGTATTTGAACATCCCTTCATTTGGAAACCTGAATAAATGATCATGAATATTGTCATCCATAAATTGACTGAAGTTGAATTTAATGGAAGCTCTTTCTTCTGTAGAAAATATGGATAGAAAACCTAAAATAGGCTCATCTACCCATTCATATGACTAATATCCTAACAGGTAAGAAATCATGGAAATGATCTGGTTTGCTTTGACAGTGAAAATGGAAGATGAGTAAGGTGGATTCTTCTTGGGAAATTGGGCATCTTCTGGGAGGAAAATATCAAAGATCTGGGCTCTTTGGGGGAAAGTGAGTTTCTGGCATAGGTCGTTTAGGACTTCAATGGAGAATGGGATGGTTGAGTCATTTCTAGGGATCTGCAGCATTTGGTCGATGGCTTTGGAGGTGACTGTGAACAATGTTTTATCAAAGGAGGAAGAAATGGTTCTTTGGTTGGGCAGGTATTGGGCTTGACATCTGAGAGAAAATTTGGGAAAATGGTGAGTTTGAGGAAACATGTACAAAGGAAAATTTGGACTCCCAAAGTCCAATTTCATCACTCTGGTCCAAAAACATATCTTTTATCCATGAGTGCAATTCGAAGAAGTCGAATTTGCACCTCGGTTGTGTGACTCTGTAATCCTTATCTGCCAAAGGTATGTGGTCCAGGTTGATAGGAGGGGGAAGGATTGGGTTCTTGGATGTATCTACAAATTTATCCTTGAGGGGCCATAATTAACAGATCTTGAAGTAATTAATGGCAGAACTGTGTTACCAGGGGAAATATTTGTGTATTGACGGTGAGAGGTGCTGGCGATTAACTTGAGAACTTGGTTTGATGCGGTATCCATGGTGTCTGTATCAGAAAATGGCGTCAGAGGATGTGAAATGGGGTTGTAAGGTGTACAGTAGATATCAATACTTATGGCATAGGGTTGTTGCGAGGAAGTTAACAGCCACACGAAATGTTTTGATTGTCTAACGGGTATGTAGAATAGGACAAATGGCATGTAATGATAGGATTATAGTGGTGGGGTGAGGTGAGTGGTATTGAGTTTTGGTTTGGATGATTTCGGGGGGGAGGTAGGAGATAAGAAGAAATACAAGGGGGGTCTGAAATGTTGAGGATGCACCATGTCAGGTGGGACCGATGCGAGGGAAAACCACTTTTTGAACCGCCCCCCCCCTACCACCGTTAAAGGTAGAAAGGTCAGGGGGGTCCAAAAATGGTTGTGGATTGTTGGCATAGGGGCAGACCCAGGGTTCAACACTTCAACAACACACCAACAAAACCCTAACTATCATCCCTTTTAACAACACCTGCGAAGTAGATGAAGTCTCACCCGAGGTAGAGGCAAGGGGGTTGTAGGACTCGGGTGTCTACAACCAAGATGGGACACGAGTCTGTGATTACAACTATTATCAGAGCACTTAACCAACCATATGCATTAGTTCATGAGCCGCGTTCACATCATAGATTAAATCCTTATTACAGATCAGTGAAATAATAATAAATATCAACCACTTTCAATCACTTAGCACCTAGCATTAGCTCGGATCTAACATTCATTTATCTTTAATACCAATAATCACTAAGAAATAATCAACAGATGCATTCATCATACATTATAACAACAACACTAAGAAAATAAACAGCATAATCCACATCGCACAAAGCAAATCAAGACACAGGATATACGTGGTTCACCCCAGTGTGGGGCTACATCCAACAACTTATTCTTCTTCTTTATTATTCTTCAATCTTCTTACATTCATCTACTCCTATGTAGAAAGACACAAAGCAAAACTTCGCAAAGGACAGGAGATCTGCGTGTTGCGCACCATATCCTCCTTCCCAAAATCAGGTTAAGGCATAGAGCCTCACTCTACATAGGCTGTTTGTACCAAGAAACTTACAACCTCTTGCACTAAGCCAACATTAAAACTTAAAACATATGGTGCACATATCCCACCAACCAGTTATGCTTCTTACATCACTTAGTTGCTTATTTATACATTTACAAAAAGGCCTAAACATGGGTAAACCCATGGGTCGACATCCCATAACCCATTACATAAACCCTAGTAAACCCATTGTTGGGTCCACAAGCCCACAAAACATGTGAGATCCCATGATATCGGCTCCGCCTGGGTGCTCCATCTTCGACCAGACTGTTGAACTCCCAAAATTGGTCAAACACAACCAATATTTCCTCAAAACTTGGTCAAGGGCCAACAGGCCCCTAACACTCACCTGTGACTCATCTCGAGTCACTCAGATATGGGAAACACTACTTCTAAGGCCTCGAGCTTAGCTCGAGCTACCTTGATTTGTTGCTTCACCAGAGCCTTCTTCTCATTGAAGTCCTAAATCACTTTCTCTATAACAGGCCCTTCCAGGCATTGTTCCAATGTCACAGCCACTTGGTCTAGCTACGAGCCTTGTCCTTCAATCTCTTCAAAAATCATGCAGGCTTCATCCTACACCCACTGTAGTCTCTGTGTAACTTCCATGACTCTGATATGGATGGCAGTAATCTACTGTTGGACTGGGATTTTCTCCTGTGATCTCTTCATTCGCTCGACCGCAATGAGTAGCTTCATCTATGCCTGCACAGTGGATTCCTGTTGTTGCGCCTCTTGGAGTTGTGCTTCCAGTTTCCTTAGCTCTGGATATTCTACGAGGCATTCATAGGTGTGCACACTTTTATCACTCAACTTCTTACATTCTAAGGTGAGGACCTTGATCCTTCCAACTTCACTCTTAGTGGCTTCCTCCCTTTGGTCATGCACTTCTTGCAGAGTCCTTGACACTGTTTGGAGCTCTAACTCCATTATCCTTTCTTGAATCTATTGAATGGCCTCAGCAAACTTCCCCACTTGCATCTCGACTGACTCTGGTTCCTCCTATGCGAAGCCCAACATAGAGTGAAGTGATTTAGTTACTGCTTCTTTGACCGCAGTCTGCTCTGCAAGTAGCTGGTATTTTTTTTCTATATTTTTGCATTGTCCTCCTTGAACATCGCTCGAATTTAATCTTTCTCCTTCTTTTAGGTGGTTACACAGGACTTCACAACTTGTATTTTCTCTAAGACCACCTCCTTTTCTTGCTTCAATACGTATGTAACTTGTTCTTTTTCTTCTCGGGCTCACTGAAGCCGAGCCTCTATTGCATCTGCTAGTCTTCGTAATTAGGTGGGCTCATCCCCCAATTCTGCAATCTTTGACGAAGAAGGCACAATAGGTACTATCCATCTCGAATGGATGGCTTTCTGTATCTCCTTCAGCTCCTTCTCGATTCTTTCATACAGCATCTCTTTCTTTGTTCCATATCACTGCAAGATATCCTCTAAAGCATCCTCCATAGTTGTGATGATTAGATCAACATCGTCCACTATGAGCGTGGCCTTCATCTTGGGCTTACTAGTGCATGTTGTCTTTCTTGTCGAAGGTTTCTATGGGGAAACCTTTCTTTTCTTTGATGTTTTTGCCTCGGTAGGGGGGTCCTTTGGCGGTGTAGCTTCACATTCTTCTTGCATTTCTCCATCATCCCCTCATCCTTGTCCATTTCCTTGGTCGTCTCCTCCTCCTTCTGGCAATCCAGATCCATATTCTACAGAGGTGTTGTCCTCCTCATCAATTTCTTGGACTTCTACCTTTTTCTTCTTTTTCTTCGCGCTGCTCTGCCTGACATGCTCAACCTGGGTGACCAAGGGGATTCCTATGATGTCCGCGTTGGATAGCTCTGCATATTCAACCAGTACAAGGAAATATGTAAGACATTATTTGGTCCTAACTGGGGTCCAACTACATGTATCCCCTTCTGGATGTACACAATGATCAACGTATACTCAAAATCACATGGGATGTTGTCACGGATAACCGCACCAGCCAAAGGCGGTATATAATTTGACAAGACCGATGGGATCTACTTCGCGTTAGCCAAATCGTCACAGTTCTTTCTTCGCTTCTCAGTAGCACGGCTATAATGACATCCAGTTGAGGGGGATGCTTGTAGTTCCCCAGTCGACAACACCTGTATTCCTACATACATAACTCTCTCATCCATGAGATCCACGAGAATCTCCTCCATAGACTTCTCTAGCGTGCTAGGTTTTCCTGACATTCACACTTGTAACCAAATAGATAGGGTAGGTTAATGGATAATTGAGGTAATCAAATGGATGGAGAGGTCTAGAAATCACGACGCGAGAGACAATCAATTCTCTATTGGCTTAGATAATCACAGGTGGAAAAAATTGGTCCTGTCGCAGCATCCGACGGGTTAAAGAAGCAAGTGTCGTAATGGATTCCTCCAACAGGTAGGAATGTGTCCATCAATGTGAATTTATCCATTATGGCACAATCTCAATGGTCCATTCGCTCATAACTACATTTTCTAGCCGTTCTGGGGCGTCATTCTAATGGTTGGGGTGCCTCCAACGGTCATATAGCTTCATTGTGGCGAAGTCCCATTCTGCGTGGTTCTTCTATTCTAGTGAGGTTCAAATTTTGTAGATCCGCTTCTTGCGAAATCTTTCTTCTGTTCTCTGTAGCTTCCTGTAGTTTTTCTATCTTAGATTTCTTCTTATTAAGCTTCTTGGCCTTCTTTCCTGTAATTTGAGCTTCTCTAATAATTTATGGAATCTTCTTCCCATTTGTATTCTTATTCTCTCCTGGTGAAAGGACTTCACACTGTTGATGTGCTCTTACAGATTCTGAGTTTAATGTCCCTTCTCTTACTATTTCCAGGGTGGCTATACTTGTTTCCTACATGGACAGGTTCTTCAAGCCTTCCTGCATTCTTTCACATTTGACAGCTAATTCTCTTGCCCTATGTTGCTTAGACTTGTCCTCTTGTTCTTCTATTAGTCTCTCTATTTTTCTGGTTATGAAGTCCCTTAGTTCTTGATTTTTCTATTTTGTAACTTCCTCCTCTGCTTTCCTTATGATCTTATCCTTCTCAATCCAATTCTTTCCTAATAAAAGTGGAAAAGGGGCATTGTTCTCAACAAATTTAATGACTTCAAATTCTTCTTCAGTGGATGTTTCATGAGCAATCATAGGTATACTAGTAACTCTTCCACATACGGTTATCATCTTTCCTTTAAAGAAACCTATCCTTCCCAATGAAGGTATCATAGCAGGTCTTCCCAAAATTTCCCAAGTGCTTTTTGGCATAATATTCACGTGTGTTTCGTCATCCAATACACAATCTATGTTTAAGTCTTCTATTCTTGTAACTATGCGATGTTTTTATTTCAGGATATCTGGTAAACTGATGTCTCTGTGATCATCCATTTCTTCTTTTAATTGTACTAATATAGTCTCTGAATCTGTCTCTTTATGATTCCCTAACATGCTCTTAGCCTCTTGACTCTCTTCAGATTTTTCTTGTCTCGTGTTCATCTTTTCAACTTTAGCAATCATTCTTGGACAATCCTCAACCTCATGACCAATAACATTACAACAAAGACAAATAGGACTTGTACCAGGGAATTCCTTAGCAAGATGTCCTGGTCTTCTGCAATTATAACACGGTGTCAATCCTCTCTTTATTTTAAGCGATCCCCAGCCTCTCTTGTACTACGCACTGGGATCACAGTGTTGGACTTGCAATTTGCAAAAATTCTTTCTAGGTTCCTGCAGCCACTTATTAGTCCAAAAATTATTTCTATGCATAGGAATAACATATCTTTCTCTATCAAATTTATTCAGATCAACTCTTTCTTATAACTGTTCCCTACCATTCAGACTAGGACAAAACTTATCAAACATACCTAGATTCATGCTTTCAAAGAAAAAAATTCCACTTATATTACCCTTACTAGAGCACAAATCTTTAAGATCTTACCTCTTTTCTTTATATCAGGTCTCTTTCTTAACACAGAGCTTCGCAAGTCAATTAGAATATTGCAAACTACAACAACAGATCTCCGCACAGATATTTTTCTTTTCTTCAGTTCCCAGCAATCACAGTTTAAATCCTGGCAACGCAACCATTTGTTGGCATAGGGGCAAACCCAGGGTTCAACGCTTCAATAGTGCACCAACAAAACCCTAACTACCAACCCTTTTGGCAACACCTACGAAGAATATGAAGTCTCACCCGAGGTAGAGGCAGGGGGGTTGTAGGACTCAAGTGTCTACAACCAAGCTGGGACACAAGTCTGTGATTACAACTCTTAGCAGAGCACTTAGCCAACCATATGCATTAGTTCATGAGTCTCGTTCACATCACAGATTAAACCCTTATTATAGATTAGCGCAATAATAATAAAGATCAATTACTTTCAATCACTTAGCACCTAGCATTAGCTTGGATCTAATATTCATTTATCTTTAATACCATTAAGCACTAAGCAATAATCATAAGATGCATTCATCATACATTATAACAACAACACTAAGAAAATAAACAACATAATCCACATCTCACAAAACACATCAAGACATAGGATATACATGGTTCACCCCAGTGTGGGGCTACGTTCACCAACTTCTTCTTCTTCTTTATTAGTATTCAATATTCTTACATTCATATACTCCTGTGCACAAAGCCACAGATCCAAAATCCGCAGAGGACAGGAGATCTGCGCGTTGCACTCCAGATCCTCCTTCCCAAAATTAGGTCAAGGCACAGAGCCTCACTCTACACAGTTTGTTTGCACCAAGCAACTTACAACCTCTTGCACTAATCCAACATTAACACTTACAACATATGGTGCACAAATCCCACCAGCCAGTTATGCTTCTTACATCACTTAGCTGCTTATTTATACATTTACAAAAAGTCCTAAACATGGGTAAACCCATGGGCCGACATCCCATAACCCATTACATAAACCCTGTTAAACCCTTTGTTGGGTCCACAAGGCCGCAAAATAGGTGAGATCCTATGATCTCAGCTCCACACGACCAATGTTTCCTCAAAACTTGGTCAAGGGCCAACATGGACCATTGATTGGGAATGAGATGGATGTTGTCAATGGAGACTTGTGTGGGTGTTAAGCACTACAAGACAAAATGTCTTGTCCGCATCCAAACTTAGGATAAAAATATGCGCCACGAAGCGCCAAGCTTGTATTTTGCACCTTTACACTATCATTTTATTATCCTAAGCTAAAATAACCAAATTTAATCAACTAGGGGTATATTTTGAAATCCCCTTTCAATTTTCTTGAGACAAAAATCATCTAACCTATCTCATAACCTAGGCATCTAACACATTAATCCAGCTTAAACTCTTGGATTAATTATTACTCTAACCTAACTACTTTGGCCAATATTAAACAATATGACCAAACTTATTCTCTAACCTATGAACAACAAATTTAAAAAGTTTGATCATGATTAGACAATATGATTCAAACTAATTTTATTTGGGTGGGGTTTTCTTGTTTTTCTCTTTTTTTACTTTTCTTTTTCTTTTCTTTTTATTTATCTCTTTCTTTCTTTCTTTTATACTCTCTTTTCATTTTTTCCATTTTTATCTTTATCTTTATCTTTTTCTTTTTGGAAATCATTTGCAGAATGAAATATTATTTACAATGTAAAATGAGTGGAGGAAGAAATTTCAATCACCAGGTGATACTATGAAATATAGGTTTATAACAGGTTGCATGGAGGAATTCTATATCTTGACCAGCCATACCCAGTAGACCATAATACCATGCATCGGGCTTGGGCCTCCAGATATCCGGTGAATACTCAGTCAATTCCATCAAGCAAAAAGATGCAGCACAAGATGAAGTATACACCATATTTGGGATGTGCAGAGGGAAGCACAAGGGAGTGATTCCCAAGATCAATAATTCGATAGCCAAGTTTGTGATGAAACTACTTGCATTTAAGATCCTACGAAAATGTTGATGAGATGATTTCCCAATTGGTATCATGGTCGTCGTTGAAAGATGTGTTGGAGGAGTCCAAATGGTGTGGGTTTGATACCTATTGAACAACTTTGTGGAAGAATATCTTAATGCCCAGAACTTGGGTAAAGAGTTTCACTACAACTAGGTGATATTTTTACTTGGTATGGTTCTATGGAATCCCCCTCCCATAGGATATGAAGAGAATGTGGATGGTGCACCACTATTCACCACACCCGGATTCTTAACACTCCAGCAAACCAAAGAACAACCAATCAAAGCTAGGCAAAAAAATGCCTTCCATAAATGGTTCACACAGTTGATAATTGTCACCAATGTGATGGTATGCATCTCAAAGAGTCTCTTGAAGAGTTATGCCAATTATCTTGAATTTGAATGTGATTTCCATAATTTTTTCATTTACTCTTGCACATACAAGGACAAAGTTGAGGCCAGGATTCCTTTTTGTGTCATAGAGAAGGACATTCATCTAGGTGTCTCAGAGTGGCATGAAGACTACTAGCCCCCATTTTTCGACGAGCAATCACAACTTGAGATGTAGAAAAAGGAATATCATAAAAATAAATGGGTCGTAGTTGTAGACTGACAGAAAGAAATGGCCTCTGGATCTCAAGATTGAAAGGACACAAATTTCATCGAGTTAGTATAATAGGATCGGGAGGAGAAAATGCAGACTAGAGAAGAATTAAAAGAATATGAGGACAAGGTTCACAAGCAGAAGCAGTCCATAGACACACAGGGGATGGCTGCATCAATTTGGACCCCAGCACAGGGGAAGAGCATATACCTTCGCCCTAGCCAAAAACCACTTGAATTGAGGAGGATATCCCAGAGCCTTTCATGTAGTAGAATATAAACCTTGGTTAGGTTCCTAGGAAGTGTCGACGCACAACCACAAATAAGCGATCAGAGGCTCGTACTCCGATATTACAAACATGCTAGAAAGTGACCACCCTTTTCATGTTGATCGGGGAGATTTGGAAAAAAATGACAAGGAAGCAGGTTTTCCAAAAAGATATTGCAGGGAAGTTTTATTCCCTCTATCATTAGTTGGCCCTACCCTCACCTCCCATGTATCCTCCTCGTGAACCACGTCTCAAGGAGTTAGAAACACAAGACAAAAAAGAGTCTTGCAAGTTATACCCTTGGTCGTTTTCCCTATTGACTCGACCAAGGACGAACTTGACCTCACTCAAGTACCTACCGATTAACTATGGAATTTTTTGTTTACAAACATAACTGAACTCGAGGATAGGCACCAGACACTCAATTGGGCACATGCAAAGCTATGACAACAACATGAACATGAGATTAAATCCCATAATGATACCCCAAACATGACATCATCAGGAAGTGAGGGTGCAGTAAGAAGTAGATCACGTTGCACAATAGGATCTTCAAGCCCTTTATATTTTCGACTATGTTTCTCACGTGAAAACCAAATTATAGTACAAGGTAGTCCTGGCCAGTTGTGTAAAAATCCTCGGTGTCATTGAAGAGACGTACTGATGAATTCGATGATTTTATAATTATGGTTAAGGAATTAAGATTGTTGACTAAGTTGGGTCGATGGATTAGGGGTTTTGGAAGCCATGGGATCATATATATATATCTTGTAAACAATGAAGAATGGTGATGAAGAAGGAATTAGAGGTGCATATCTAAACATGTTGTTAGTTTTCTTGGTTTGGGTTTCCAAGGTAAATTCACTGTGTAATGTGTGTGTGCCATTGTATCTTTTCTTTTTTTATTAAGAATCCTTTTGTAGTAATTTATTGTACAAGGTTAAAATATAAATTTGGTGTTAGAGTAGTTATTGGCTTTAGGGGGATTCCTTTGTGGTTAGGGGTTTGTCTCGGGTCCGTGGTAAACCTTGTTATAGTGGGAGCTCTACGGTATTGATTCTTGTAGTGAAGGATAACTATATACTCATACTCTGCGGTATCCTCATACTCTAGTATTAAGGAGATCCGTTCGGGAAAGAAGACATATGGAAAGGTATACTCCACTTGATTTCTATTCAAAATTGTCTTTGTTTATCATTGATGATGATCCTAGAAATTTTATGGAGGCAATGGATTCAAAGGATGGAAAACTCTATAAAAAAAAACATGGTTGAAGAAATGGCATCCATGGGTAAGAATGAGGCTTTGGATATAGTGGAGTTGTTGGCTGGAAGAAATCCCATTGGCAACAAATTGTCATTTAAGAATAAGTTAAATGTAGAAGGTAAAGTGGATAAATACAAATCTCTTTTAGTAGCAAAAGTTTATTCCTGAGTAGAGGAAATTGAAATTGGTGAAATTGTTTCTCCTATTGCCTAGAAAACTTCTATTAGATTTCTTTTATCTGTTTTTTTTTTCTTTTAATTTTGAAGTAGAATAAATGGATGTGAAGACAACATTTCTACATGGGGATATTGAAGAAGAAATATACATGAAGAAATTATAAACCTTTGTTGTGAATATAAAGAAAGAGCTGGTATGTAGGATGAAAACGTCCATGTATGGATTAAATAAATCACCAAGGATGTTGTATCAAAAATTTGATACTTATATGTCGAGACTTGTATTCACAAGAAGAAAATCTAATCACTATGTGTATTTCAAATTAATCAATGATCGTCTTATTTATTTGGTCTTATATGTGGATGATATGTTCTTGATAGGAAACGACAAGGATATTATCCAAGATGTGAAAATTCACTTGTCCTCTAAATTTGACATGAAAGATCTTGGTGCTGTAAATTTCATTTTGGGCATGAAAATTAAAATATATCGGGCAAAAAAGAAACTATGGTTAAATCAAAGGAAATATGTCAAGACAATATTGCATAGGTTTAATATGTACGAAAGTAAACTAGTTAGGGTTCTGATTCTTGTAGGTGTAAATGTATCTGTAGATCAGTGTCCCAAGACACAATAAGAGGAAGAGGACATGTCTCGTGTTCCATATGCTAGTGAAGTTAGAAGTTTGATTTATGCAATGGTATGTATTAGAATGGACATTACACATGCAATGGGGGTTTTGAGAAGGTATATGTCAAAACCAAGGAAGGAGACTTAGACAATTTTAAATGGGGTTTTCAATTATTTGTGTGGCACTACTAGTTATGGATTGTTCTATCAAGGAAGACCATGATTGGACAAAGTGTTGGATATACATGGGTTTGTTGATGCAGTCTGGGTTGAAGATCTGGATCAAATAAGATATACAAGTGAGTATGTGTTTGTTAAGAACCAAAGACTTGAATACAAAAACACCACCAATATTTAGAGAACAATATATCAGAACCACACTTTTATTATAAGAAAACCCTTGAGGTAGGGAAACACCATACAATGGATCCTCTCATGTTCACTTGCATCTTCGAGGGGGAAACATTCTAATGATCTTTATCTCCAAATACAATACTTCTCTTCATATCCCATTACATTGCTTGAACCCCATTTATATAATGTTACCATCACCTAAGTACATTCTAGAGGAGGAATATTCTAGAATCATAACCTTATAAGAAGTCCTCTTACATTTATTATATCTAATTACCCATTTATTATATCTAACTACCATAGTGGGTCTTATTTAATAATATAGTGGACCTAGTCCACCATAATAAACTAGGGTCTCGTGTCCA
>JASDQU010100075.1:40201-56198 GCA_032191745.1 Picea mariana
TAGGTTCCTGCATCCACTTATTAGTCCAAAAATTATTTCTATGCATAGGAATAACATATCTTTCTCTATCAAATTTATTCAGATCAACTATTTCTTCTAACTGTGCCCTACCATTCAAACTAGGACAAAACCTAGCAAACATACCTAGATTCATGCTTTCAAAGAAAAAAATTCCACTTATCTTACCCTTACTAGAGCACAAAGCTTTAAGATCTTACCTCTTTTCTTTATATCAAGTCTCTTTCTTAGCACAAAGCTTCGCAAGTCAATTAGAATATTGCGAACTACAACAACAAATCTCCACACATATATTTTTCTTCTCTTCAGTTCCCAGCAATCACAGTTTCAGTCCCAGCAATGCAACCATTTTTTGGCATAGGGGAAAACCCAGGGTTCAACGCTTCAATAGTGCACCAACAAAACCCTAACTACCAGCCCTTTCGGCAACACCTACGAAGCAGATGAAGTCTCACATGAGGTAGAGGCAGGGGGGTTGTAGGACTCAGGTGTCTACAACCAAGCTGGGACATATGTCTGTCATTACAACTCTTAGCAGAGCACTTAGCCAACCATATGCATTAGTTCATGAGTCTCATTCACATCACAGATTAAACCCTTATTACAGATCAACACAATAATAATAAAGATCAATCACTTTCAATCACTTAGCACCTAGCATTAGCTCGGATCTAATATTCATTTATCTTTAATAATACCATTAAGCACTAAGCAATAATCATAAGATGCATTCATCATACATTATAACAACAACACTAAGCAAATAAGCAACATAATCCACATCCCACAAAACACATCAAGACATAGGATATCCGTGGTTCACCCCAGTGTGGGGCTACGTCCACCAACTTCTTCTTCTTCTTTATTAGTCTTCAATATTCTTACATTCATATACTCCTGTGCACAAAGCCACAGAGCCAAACTCCGCAGAGGACAGGAGATCTGCGCGCTGCACTCCAGACCCTCCTTCCCAAAATCAGGTCAAGGCACAGAGCCTCACTCTACACAATTTGTTTGCACCAAGCAAATTACAACCTCTTGCACTAATCCAACATTAACACTTACAACATATGGTGCACATATCCCACCAGCCAGTTATGCTTCTTACATCGCTTAGCTGCTTATTTATACATTTACAAAAAGGCCTAAACATGGGTAAACCCATGGGCCGACATCCCATAANCACAATCTCAGCTCCGCATGACCAATGTTTCCTCAAAACTTGGTCAAGGGCCAACATGGACCATTGATTGGGAACGAGATGGATGTCATCGATGGAGACTTGTGCGGGTGTTAAGCACTACAAGACAAAATTTCTTGTCCGCCTCCAAACTTAGGATAAAAATATGCGCCATGAAGCGCCAAGCTTGTATTTTGCACCTTTACACTATCATTTTATTCTCCTAAGCTAAAATAACCAAATTTAATCAACTAGGGGTATATTTTGAAATCCCCTTTCAATTTTCTTGAGACAAAAATCATCTAACCTATCTCCTAACCTAGGCATCTAACACATTAATCCAACTTAAACTCATGGATTAATTATTACTCTAACCTAACTAATTTGGCCAAGATTAAACAATATGACCAAACTTATTCTCTAACTTATGAACAACAAATTTAAAAAGTTTGATCATGATTAGACAGTATGATTCAAACTAATTTTATTTTGGTGGGGTTTTCTTGTTTTTCTCTTTTTTTACTTTTATTTACTTTTATTTACTTTTATTTACTTTTATTTTATTTTTCTTTTCTTTTTATTTATCTCTTTCTTTCTTTCTTTTATACCCTCTTTTCATTTTTTCCATTTTTATCTTTATCTTTTTCTTTTTCTTTTTGGAAATCATTTGCAGAATGAAATATTATTTACAATGTAAAATGAGTGGAGGAAGAAATTTCAATCACCAGGTGATACTATGAAATATAGGTTTATAACGGGTTGCATGGAGGAATTCTATATCTTGACCATCCATACCCAGTAGACCATAATACCATGCATCGGGTCTTGGGCCTCCAAATATCTGGTGAATACTCAGTCAATTCCATCAAGTAAAAAGACGCAGCATAAGATGAAGTATACACCATATTTGGGATGTGCAGAGGGAAGCGCAAGGGTGTGATTCCCAAGATCAATAATTCGACAGCCAGGTTTGTGATGAAACAGCTTGCATTCAAGATCCTACGAAAATGTTGACGAGATGATTTCCCAATTGGTATCATGATCGTCGCTGAAATATGTGTTGGAGGAGTCCAAATGGTGTGGGTTTGATACCTATTGAACAACTTTGTGGAAGAGTATCTCAATGCTCAGAACTTGGGTAAAGAGTTTCACTACAACTAGGTGATAATTTTACTTGGTATGGTTCTATGGAAGCCCCCTCCCATAGGATATGAAGAGGATGTGGATGGTGCACCACTGTTCACCACACCCAGATTCTTAACACTCCAGCAAACCAAAGAACAACCAGTCCAATCTAAGCACAAAAATGCCTTCCAAAAATGGTTCACGCAGTTGATAGTTGTCACCAATGTTATGGTATGCATCTCAAAGAGTCTCTTGAAGAGGTATGCCAATTATCTTGAATTTGAATGTGATTTCCTTTTTGTGTCATAGAGAAGGACATTCATCTAGGTGTCTCAAAGTGGCATGAAGACTGCTAGCCCCCATTTTTCGACGAGCAATCACAACTTGAGACGTAGAAAAAGGAATATCATAAAAATAAATGGGTCGTAGTTGTAGACTGACAGAAAGAAATGGCCTCAGGATCTCAAGCATGAAAGGACACAAATTTCATCGAGTTAGTATAATAGGATCGGGAGGAGAAAATGCAGACTAGGGAAGAATCAAAATAATATGAGGATAAGGTTCACAAGCGGAAGCAGTCCATAGACACAAAGGGGATGGCTCCATCAATTTGGACCCCAGCATAGGGGAAGAGCATATACCTTCGCCCTAGCCAAAAACCACTTGAATTGAGGAGGATATCCCAAAGCCTTTCATGTAGTAGAATATAAACCTTGGTTAGGTTCCTGGGAAGTGTCGATGCATGACCACAAATAAGAGACCAAAGGCTGGTACTTCGATATTACAAACATGCTAAAAAGTGACCACCCTTTCCATGTTGACCAAGAAGCTTTGGAAAAAAATGACAAGGAAGCAGGTTTTCCAAAAAGATATTGCAGGGAAGTTTGATTCCCTATATCATTAGTTGGCCCTACCCTCACCTCCAATGTATCCTCCTCATGAAACACATCTCAAGGAGTTAGCAACACAAGACAAAAAAGAGTCTTGAAGGTTGTACCCTTGGTCGTTTTCCCTGTCGACTAGACCAAGGCCAAACTTGACCTCACTCAAGTACCTACCGATGACCTATGGAATTTTTTGTTTACAAACATAACTGAACTCGAGGATAGGCACCAGACACTCAATTGGGCACATGAAAAGCTATGACAACAACATGAACATGAGATAAAATCCCATAAGGATACCCCAAACATGACATCATCAAGAAGTGAGGGTGCAGTAAGAAGTCGATCATGTTGCACAATAGGATCTTCAAGCCCTTTATATTTTCGAATATGTTGCTCACGTGAAAACCAAATTATAGTACAAGGTAGTCCTATCTAGTTGTGTACCAATCCTTGGTGTCATTGAAGAGATGTACTCACGCGTTCGATGATTTTATAATTATGGTTAAGGAATTAGGATTGTTGACTAAGTCGGGTCGATGGATTAGGGGTTTTGGATGTTATGGGATCATATATATATTTCATTGTAAACAATGAAGAATGGTGATGAAGAAGGAATTAGAGGTGCATATCTAAACATGTTGTTAGTTTTCTTGGTTTGGGTTTCCAGGGTAAATTCTCTGTGTAATGTGTGTGTGTCATTGTATCTTTTCTGTTTTTATTAAGAATCCTTTTGTAGTAATTTATTGTACAAGGTTAAAATATAAATTTGGTGTTAGAGTAGTTATTGGCTTTAGGGGGATTCCTTTGTGGTTAGGGGTTTGGCTCAGGTTCGTGGTAAACCTTGTTATAGTGGGAGCTATACGGTATTGATTCTTGCAGTGAAGGATAATGATATACTCATACTCTGCGGTATCATCATACTCTAGTATTAAGGAGATCCGTTCGGGAAAGAAGACATATGGAAAGGTATACTCCACCTGATTTCTATTCAAAATTTTCTTTGTTTATCATTGATGATGATCCTAGAAATTTTAGGGAGGCAATGGATTCAAAGAATGGAAAACTCTATAAAAAATCCATGGTTGAAGAAATGGCAGCCATGGGCAAGAATGAGGCTTTGGATATAGTGGAGTTGTTGGCTGGAAGAAATCCCATTGGCAACAAATTGTCATTTAAGAATAAGTTAAATGTAGAAGGTAAAGTGGATAAATACAAATCTCTTTTAGTAGCAAAAGGTTATTCCTAAGTAGAGGAAATTGAAATCGGTGAAATTGTTTCTCCTATTGCCCATAAAACTTCTATTAGATTTCTTTTATCTGTTGTTTTTTCTTTTAATTTTGAAGTAGAATAGATGGATGTGAAGACAACATTTCTACATGGGGATATGGAAGAAGAAATATACATGAAGAAGTCATAAGGCTTTGTTGTGAATATAAATAAAGAGCTGGTATGTAGGATGAAAACGTCCCTGTATGGATTAAATAAATCACCAAGGATGTTGTATCAAAAATTTGATACTTATATGTCGGGACTTGGATTCACAAGGAGAAAATCTAATCACTATGTGTATTTCAAATTAATCAATGATCGTCTTATTTATTTGGTCTTATATGTGGATGATATGTTGTTGATAGGAAACGATAATGATATTATCCAAGATGTGAAAATTCACTTGTCCTCTAAATTTGACATGAAAGATCTTGGTGCTGCAAATTTCATTTTGGGCATGAAAATTAAAATAGATCGGGAAAAAACAAAACTATGGTTAAATCAAAGGAAATATGTCAAGACAATATTGCATAGGTTTAATATGTAGGAAAGTAAACCAGTTAGGGTTCTGATTCTTGTAGGTGTAAATTTATCTGTAGATCAGTGTCCCAAGACACAATAAGAGGAAGAGGACATGTCCCGTGTTCCATATGCTAGTGAATTTAGAAGTTTGATTTATGCAATGGTCTGTATTAGAATGGACATTACACATGCAATGGGGGTTTTGAGAAGGCATATGTCAAAACCAAGGAAGGAGCATTAGACAATTGTAAATGGGGTTTTCAAGTATTTGTGTGGCACTACTAGTTATGGATTGTTCTATCAAGGAAGACCATGATTGGACAAAGTGTTGGATATACATGGATTTGTTGATGCAGATTGGGTTGAAGATCTGGATCAAATAAGATATACAAGTGGGTATATGTTTGTTAAGAACCAAAGACTTGAATACAAAAACACCACCAATATTCAGAGAACAATATATCAGAACCACACTTTTATTATAAGAAAACCCTTGAGGTAGGGAAACACCATACAATGGATCCTCTCATGTTCACTTGCATCTTCGAGGGGGAAACATTCTAATGATCTTTATCTCCAAATACAATACTTCTCTTCATATCCCATTACATTGCTTGAACCCATTTATATAATGTTACCATCACCTAAGTACATTCTAGAAAAAGAATATTCTATAATCGTAACCTTATAACAAGTCCTCTTACATTCATTATATCTAATTACCCATTTATTATATCTAACTACCATAGTGGGTCTTATTTAATAATATAGTGGACCTAGTCCACCATAATAAACCAGGGTCCCATGTCCAAGAAATCTAATGGGATATGAAGAGAATTTTTGTATTTGGAGAGGTATCTCAATAAGATGAAGCCCCCTTGAAGAGGCAAGTGAACATGGGAGGATCCCTTCCATAATAGGATCCATTGTATGGTGTTGTCCTACCTCAAGGGTTTTGATATACTAAAGTGTGGTTTTCTATATTGTTCCATATATCTTGTGTGGTGATTGTATTCAGATATGTTTGGTACTATTTTGTTATTTTGTATTCATTTATTTGGCACTTAAAAAGTGGTATTAGAGCACTTTCCTTGGCAAACATTATGGGCAAATATTTTTTTTTTTTAAGATTTATTTTTTCAGAAAAAAGAGAGAGTCGCGACATTCCAGACGATTTATGTAGGTTTTGGTACAAAATTTGTAGAAACTGGTTGTATATATCAACTACTCTCAGAAAAACACCCATGTTAAAAAAAACAATTGTCTGAAACGGAGTTCGGGAAGTAAAGTTATTTGCATTTTAAAATCTACAATTTTTCAGGGTTTTTTCCATAAACGGTCGCGTGATTTTTCTAATTTTTGTAGCAACTAGAGCTGAATTTTCCAAAACAAATTACAGATCCGAGCTCCTCTCACAATTTAATCCAAATTAAAAACAACAATCGTCTAAATCGGAGTTACATAAGTGAAGATATCGATGATTTAAAATCAATCATTTTTTAAGGTTTTTCATGACGACGATAAGACTTCAGAGGCCATAACTTTTCACAGGGTGCTCATATTGCTACAAGATCAACCCATTGGATAGAGAATTTCTAGATATTTCTTTTGGTATATTTTATGTGGTGTTTCCAATGGTTTTTTACTCTCAAACCCTCAAGTAAATTCTACACACAATTGAAGCATTCAAATCCAAAATGCATGACACATTGCATAACTTTCAAGAAGGTCTCAGGGATGGTTTTTGTAGTATTCATGAGTCCTTGGTGAGCATCCAAGAGAAATATACTTTGGTGAACATCATGGATGAATATCATCAAGAAGCGTATGCTTGGTATGATTTGGAGGACAATTATGATAATTGGTATATGGATAGTTGTCATTTCTG
This sequence comes from Picea mariana, assembly GCA_032191745.1. Lineage (NCBI taxonomy): Eukaryota > Viridiplantae > Streptophyta > Pinopsida > Pinales > Pinaceae > Picea > Picea mariana. The sequence goes on from JASDQU010100075.1 coordinate 47,091, forward strand.
GGATGACAACCACTTCCATATTATATTTGATGACTTTACTCCCCCTCAAGTAGAGAACTTCCTGGAGAGTAAAAATGATCATTCTCTGCATATTCTTCTTCAGTTTTATTATTGTCCAATCACAGAGAATGCATTTTTTGTTGGTTATAAATATTTCGATCTACATGACCAATGTCAATCTTTAGAGCATCATTTTCAGTTGGCTCCCAAGTTCCAATATCTTCAACGTGGAGTTCACATGAGCACTTGGACATGGGACCCAGCTTCAAAGTGGCAGTTCAAATACTTCAACATAGTGGCTCACATTTATACATGAGACCTTAGTTCTCCAGTCTTCTTCAACATTATGGTCCACAATTACCCATGGGACCCTGGTATATGGTTGTCCACCCTCATAACAAGCGTTGAGGACAACGCTTTCATAAGGGGATGGAATGTTAGGTAGCTAGAGAGGTAGTGGAGGCCATTCAATGTAAGGTGGAATAGGTCCACTATATTATTAAATAATTCCCACTATGGTAGTTATATATAATAAATGGGTAGTTAGATATAATAAACGTAAGAGGACTTCTTAGAAGGTTCTGCTTCTAGAAGATTCCTCCTCTAGAATGTTCTTAGGTGATGGTAGCACTATATAAAAGGGTTCAGGAAATGTAATGGGATACAAAGAGAAGTTTTGTATTTGGAGTGGTATATAAATAGGAGGAAGCCCCCTCTAAAATGCAATTGAACATGAGAGGATCAATCCATAATAGGATCCATTGTATGGTGATGCCCTACCTCAAGGATTTTGATATAATAAAGTGTGGTTTTCTATATTGTTCCATAAATATTGTGTGGTGATTGTATTCAGATATCTTGGGTACTATTGTAGTATTTTGTATTCAGATCTTTGGTGATTAACAAGTGGTATCAGAGGACTTTCCTTGGCAAGCATTGTGGGAAAATATTTTTATTTTTTTTGCAGATTTATTTTTTCAGAAAAAAAAAAAGAGGGTCACGGAAGTCTAGACAATTTCTGTAGGTTTTGGTGAAAAAATTGCAAACAATAGTTGTATATATGAGTTCCTCTCATAAATACCCCCAATTTAAAAAAAAAATCGTCTGAAATGAAGTCCGGGAAGTAAAGTTATTTGCATTTTAAAATCTGTAATTTTTCAGGGTATTTTCCGTGGACGATCGCATGATTTTTCTTATTTCTGTAGCAGCTAGAGATGAGTTTTCCAAAACAAATTATTTATTTCATTTCCTCTCACAATTTCACCCAAACCTAAAAAAAAGAAAAAACATCATTTGAATCGGAGTTACGGAAGTGAAGATATCGTTGATTTAAAATCAGTCATTTTGGGGGGTTTTCATGACGACGACGGGACTACAGAGTCCATAACTTTTCACAGGGTGCTCAGATTGCTACAAGATCAGACCCATGGGATAAATAATTTTCAGAGATTTCTTTTGGTATATTTTATGTGGTGTTTCCAATGGACGTTCACTCTCAAACCCTCAAGGAAATTCTACACATGATTGAAGCATTCAAATCCCAAATGCATGACACATTGCATAACTTTCAATAAGGTATCAGGGATGGTTTTCGTAGTATTCATGAGTCCTTGGCGATAATCCAAAAGAAATATACTTTGGTGAACATCATGGATGAATATCATCAAGAAGTGTATGCTCGACATGCTTTGGAGGATGATTGTGATGATTGGTATATGGATAGTTGTCATTTCTGGGATGAAAACCACTTCGATATTCTATTTGATGACTCTACTCCCCCTCAGGTAGAGAAATTCTCGGAAACACAATCATTCTTTGTATATTCTTCTTCAGTTTTATTATTCCCCAGTCACAGTGAATGCAACTTTTGTTGGTTCTAAATATTTTGATCCACATGACCAATGTCAATCTTTAGAGCATCATTTTCAATTGGTTCTCAAGTTCCAATATCTTCAATGTGGAGTTCACATGAGCACTTGGAAATGGGGCCCAAGTTCACAGTGGTAGTTCAACTACTTCAGCATAGTGGCTCACATTTATACATGGGACCTTGGTTTTCCAGTCTTCTTCGACATTATGGTCCACAATTATCCATGGGACCTTGGTATATGGTTGTCCACCCTTATAACAAGCATTGAGGACAATGCTTTCATAAGGGAGATGAAATGTTAGGTAGCTAGAGAGGTAGTAGAGGCCATCCAATGTAAGGTGGACTAGGTCCACTATATTATTAAATAAGGCCCACTATGGTAGTTAGATATAATAAATTGGTAGTTAGATATAATAAATGTAAAAGGACTTCTTAGAAGGTTCTACTTCTAGAAGATTTCTCCTCTAGAATGTTTTTAGGTGATGGTAGCACTATATAAAAGGGTTGAAGCAATGTAATGGGATATGAAGAGAACTTTTGTATTTGGACCAGTAGCCTAATAGGAGGAAGCCCCCTCGAAGAGGCAAGTGAATAGGAGAGGATCCCTTCCATAATAGGATCCATTGTATGGTGTTGCCCTACCTCAAGGGTTTTGATATAATAAAGTGTGGTTTTCTATATTTTTCCATATATCTTGTGTGATAATTGTATTCAAATATATTTGATACTATTGTGGTATTTTGTATTCAAGTCTCTGGTACTTAACAATGTTTAACCTATTTGAAGGATAAATCAGTTGGATGAGCAAAAGACAAGTTGCAGTGGCACTCTCAACTACAAAAGATGAATACATGGGCCATGGTAGCCACTCCTGCAAGCAAGGAAGCAATATGGTTATAGATATTGTGTTCATGTATTGGGTTGGTACATCAAGTTGTAAGGATATATTGTGATATTCAAAGTGAAAACTTCCTAGAGAAGAACTTGGATTATCATTCAAAGACCAATCATATAATTCAGGGGTGATTTTAAGGATGGGAATTTATTTTAAAATGTAGAAACCTTGGTGAATCTTACTAATCCTTAATATGCCAACTATAAATGTTTGGCAATATTTTTGTAAAAATATTCAAATTTCTAAGGATTTTATATAGTTTTTATAAAATTTTGGCGATTTTTAAGGTAAAATAATTTTATCCTATAGAATTTGGGCGAATCATTTTTAAAATAGCGAATCTCGTTTTTAGAAAAACCATGGAAAATTAGCCCATGAGCGAAATTTAGCCCCTAAAATCATCCATGAGATTCATATTGATGTTGAGTATCACTTTGTGAGAGACATGGTTGAATACAAGAAGGTGTTGTTGATGAAGGTGGACACTTTGAAGATTGTTGCAGATTCATTGAAAAAGTCTGTGATCACCGAGAATTTATCTTGGTGTAGAGAAACAATGGGAATTGCTACATTAGATGATTGACTATGTAATCTTGTGGCCCCCTATATGATAAGAAAACAACAAGTGGGCGATTGTTGGGTATGTGTTATATTTTTTGCATGACCAACCTGATGCACTGTGTTGCAGCAGATGCGCAGGGGGGTCACAAGGGGGGCACATCCCCCTTTCTCGAGGGGTCATAGGGGAGTGGAGCACCCCTTTTTAGGGAGTTACAGGGGAATACACCCCTGAAAAAAATATTTGGTGGTTTTTGCATTCGTTTTTAGCAGTTTTTCCACACATGGTTTTCTCCTATGGTTTTCTAATTCTGGTTAAGAAATTAGGGTTATTGACTGATATGAGTCAATGAATTAGGGGTTTTGGATGCCACAGGATCCTATATATATTGTATTGTAAACAATGAAGAATTATTATGAATAAATAATTAGCGTACGACTCTAAACAGGTTGTTGGTTTTCCCAGTTTGGGTTTCTAGGGAAAAATCTTTGTGTAATGTGTTTTTCCATTGTACCTTTTATTTTTTTATTAAGAATCCATTTGGAGTAATCTATTGTACAAGGTTAAAATATACACCTTAGAGGAATGTGAGGTGCAGAGTAGAGGCACTGAAGTAGGTGAGGATGGTGAAGATTCCCTTCGGGAATGGGAAGAGGCTTTAGCTATAGTTAATGGTCTTGCACGACTACATGTAGGAATATCTCTGGTATCCATCATAAGAAATGATGAGAGAAGATGGAAGCACCCCCTCTTTGAACCACCGCCCTTGTGCATTTGTAACCAAGAATAAAGAACATCATAAAGTGTGGTGATAGGAGTAGAGGAAGAAAGAGTAGTATAAGAAATAAGAGAGGATACAAGTGAAGAATAAGACGAAGTCAACAATACTTCACAGGGAAGAGTATCAGTACCAGGATCACTGGAAACTAGCAGTTTGTCGGGAGGAAACAGTCCTAGATTGAAAATGGTGAATCAATATACAATACTTAGGTTACTTGTGTTCCATCGGATGGGTAAGGATGATGCAGAGAAGCATTGGTTCACATGTGAGGCTATATGGTCTGTGAAGAGGATCATAGAAAAAACATCGATCATTGCATAGCTAGAGAAAACTTTCAAAGATAGAGCTCTCACATGGTAAATAAAGTACAAGGAGACTACGTTAGCAAGAAAAATGATATCCCTGACACAAATTAAGAGATATATACCTAAGGAGTTTTAGAATCCTAAGTAATAATCATAATGCATTACTAAAATCAAAGAAATCAAGCAATAAACTACAGAGACCACATGGTACTATGAACAACGGTTCAAGATACTATTATATAGGTTGACAGTCAAGATCCAAGATGTTCATAATAGGGAATGGTTCATTGGAGGACTAATCCCCCATATATGAGTTCTGCTCACCCAACAAAATGTGACTACTCATGCAAAGGTGGTGGAGATTGAGATGCTCTTAGAATCCATGCCAAGAGGTGGAAAGACATCAACAAGATTGGTGTAGGTGCAGTCCCAGCATGCAGATCTGACAATGCAGTTGCAAGATATAGAAAATATGAAAGTGGTGCATGAGCATGTGTGGTTTACTACGTGTTGGTTAAAAGGTCACCACAGGGATGAATGTCCCATGTTGGTAAATCACTTGGAAATGGGTGCATCGAATCTGTTTCCGACTAGGACTCAAACCTAATTGTAAAATATTTGCAGATAGTGGAGACATATCCATCCCTACTACCCAACATTGAAGAAATTCTAGAAGACCCACCATTCCCCATTTTGCGAGTTCTGCAAATCCACGAGGCACGATGTGAACAATTTTTGGTCACTTCAGTTAATGCATATCCACATCATGATTCTTTACAGGTCCAGGAAGAGAAAAAGGTGGTGACCACGGAGGTGCAGAAAGAGGTGGATACCAAGGAGGTCCTGAGGGTGTATATGGATGAGGCTAGGGATGAGGATATGGTGGAGGTGAAGGAATACCACCCACTTGTTTCAATTGTGGTGATATAGGCCATGTTTTAATATTTTGTACCAAGCCACGTGCTCTTTTTAGGTACTACTATAGTACTGAGCATGCTATTGAGGTTTTTCCCAACTTGTTAAAGAAGTGGGAAGAGAAGAAGGCACATTGCAACATGGTAACTGCATAGCCACATGGGAATAAAAAAAAAGATGAGGAATCTTATGTGTGGGTGATAACCCAAGTAGGAGCTAAAATGTGAATGGAATTAGAGCATGGAGAGAACTCGGGCTAGAGAATGAAGGGGAATATCATAAAAGAGATGCAAGCCCTTCCCAAGTTTGACATTGTGTAACAAAAGCAGTTTATGTGCGATGTGTAGAGGGGTATAGAGGAGGAGAGAACATGAGAAGATATGCATCGTGTGATGCAAAGGTTCCTAGAAGAATCCCAAGTATGTGAGGAAGTATAGTGGGCCACACAAATATTTCTAGAGGAAGCCTAAGCCCGTTAAGAATTGTAGCGCACCAGACATAATTCTTTGGAGGAAGATCATGTGCATGGAGAGATATAGCGCGTCACGTAGAGGTCACTGGAAGAAGCGTGCAGGGAGTAAGAAGTTTGATGGGACAAAAAAAAGGTAATAGAGGATCATGTGTGCAAAGAGATGAGGTGCACATTGTGAGAAGAAGCATTGTTCAACATTGGTCATGAATGACAAGCAGAAGACCAAGTAACTTCTTGCGATATTGTTTGAAATTGTTAAGTGATCATGCTGCTACATGAAAAGTGACTCACATATTAAAAATTTGTATGGTGGAAGAAGGAACAATTGTAGCTATATGCACCCCACTACTAGAAAGGGAGGTGTGTCAGGTCATCAAGCATAAGTGTGCAAGAAGAGATTTCAAGATGACAACTAAACTCGAAACTATGAGATGGATGGAGTCTTGTTGGATTTGGGATCCAATGTGAACATCCTTCCTAAGAAATCACGGGATTTGATGGGAAGAAAAAACTTGGTGTGGTCTCTGATTTGACTTAGGTTGGATAATATGTAAAAAATCTATTCTATAGGTGTTGGCACAGGGGCAGACCTGGGGTTCAGTTCTAATAGCACACCAACAAGCCCTAACTACTGGCCCTTTCGGCAACACCTGCAAAGAAGGTGCAGTCTCACCCGAAGTAGCTATAGGGGGTTGCAGGACACAGGTGTCTACAACCAGAGGAAATGCAAAGTGGATCCAGGGAAACAATCTCACACAAATCTATTTATTCTTTATCTTTCTTAAGCCTACTACGCAAACTATATCTCATATCTAACACAATATTTCAATAAAAGTATATCGGAGATCAGAAGAACACAACATCATTCTCACATAAAAACATGATATACATGGTTCACCCTCTCCCTAGGGATACGTCCATAGAACTGTGCTTTATAATATATTAGATGAAAGCATACAGTTCTATCTACACTTGGCTTGCAGATATCTCTCTTTCTTTATCTTCTCCTCTCTCGCCTCCCTGCGCACCCAGCTGCAGGGTTGATCTTCGCACCCAGCTGAATATCTTACAACACAGACTTATCCCACCACACAATACTTCTCTCTCTATAATAACAACAATCACTCCTCATACATAATCTCTCTATCTCTCTTTTTTTCTCCCTTTTCCCAGGTCCTCTTAACCTTTATTTATACATTAAAATGGCTCTTGGACATCTTTAGACCGAAACCTAGGTGTCAAAACCCTATTTACCAAAACCCTAGGTGTCTAAAACCCTAGGTCAACTTGACCCGCGTTTCAGGGCTTCTCCAGCCTATCTTTCCTTTTTTCTTGTGAGGTGCTCCAAAGCATCTATTGGTGGATTTTTTCGCTTGTTGAGTCATCCACGATCCATATTCCTTGTTGATCTATCTTCCTCGCTCTCCCCGTCCAACATATTTATTTCTCTTACTTCGCTTCGTCTTTTCTTCTCTTTTGGTCACTTCGACCCAATCTCAGTCAACTTGTCTTCCACGCAGTTCGCACTTTCTGCTTCTTTCCTTAATCTTCGCAGCCTTCCATAACCAAGGGCCAACAATAGGCCAGTTGGAACAGGTTGAAGTGAACATTGAAGGGGTGAAGACTAAGGCAGATTTTGAGGTGATTGAGATCATGGATGACTCAGACTCCTACCCTACACTACCATGTATTGATTGGGCATTTGATAATAATATTATGTTGAATTTGAAGAAAAGGAAAATATAGTTTAAGACAAACACTCTGTGCATGATCGCTAGCTTAGATCCAAATGAGGGTGATCGATACAACAAGCATGTGCATGAAAATGCATAGAGATCCATTATTGAAAACATCTATCAAATCACAAGGCATGGAGAGGATTACATCAATCCCATGATAGATGGGGAGTTGAGTTGGAGAAGTGTGAAGTCAAATGATATTGATTCAATAGATTCTATGGAAAGATGGAAGAACAAGTTGTATGAGGTCTCCGGAGATGTGTGAAAAGTACCACCATAGTGCGTGAGGAAGAGCTCAAACCATATCGATTTGATAGAATGGATCCGACAGACATATCGATTTCCAAAATGTAACAAGTTCCCTTACTGCACTGTGTGTGAGCCCTCGACACAGTGACGGAAGAAATGCCCACAAAATGGCGAGAAATGCATCGAGAATGCCTACATAAATGGGAAAAAGTAGTGGACTAAATGAAGGAAATTTTTAGGTTGGTGATCAATATCCAAACATATATGTTTTCCTGCGATAGGCGTTGGATGGCTAGGTAGAGTCTAAATGCGTGAAGGATCGATCCGAAAACCAAGCATGCTAAATCGGTAGGAGGTTTTGTCCCTCATGTTACTTCCACTATCATGGAGTAAGAAAACGGGAAGAGAAATCTTGATGTTGAGCACATTTCAGGATTGGGCGACCAAAAAATTCCTGACGAGATTTTTAATTACCTTTCTAATTCCTTTGAAATACAGTTAGAAAGACTATTCATTTAATTATCAACCTGGAATTCGTTTGGAACTTGTGAATAGTTATGCATTGTATATGCTAGGGAAATTCATTCATCATTGTTCTAGCTATGAATTTGTAGTAAGAGAAAAGGATCATATGAAAGGTTAGAGATCTCTTTCAACAAAGTCACTAATTCTAAAGACAATAAAATAGTGAAAGAAATAACAACATGCTAATCTAATTCAACCAACATGGAATCCCTTAGGTTTGTGACCCTTAGTTGAATGTAATGAAAATGAAAACTAATATAATTTAGCCATCATGGAATCCCTTAGGTTTATGACCCTCGATCTGAATGTAATTGAAATAAGCAAGAGACTAATCTAGTTACCAAAAAAGACACTCGGATGAATATTGAACCTAAATGGTGATTTTGCCAAGAAATATTCTCTTCGTTTCAATCTTTCAATTAAAAGAGCTCTACATAAAATATCTTAAGATTCTTCTAAGTAATTATAAGCACACAGAATTACATTGAGAAAAAAATCAGATAAAAAGTAAAGAAGTAGACTGTGTTGGATTACTGAGAGGAGGGGTGAATCAGTAGTAGAGCAATTTAATCCTTTTTAACCATATAATCCAAGTGTTATATAAATGTATCATTATCATCCAATAATTGTAGAGTAAAACACAGTACACCAGTGTTTTACGTGGAAACCCAAAGTGGGAGAAAACCATGGAATGCTTTTTCTTATATGTCTTGAAGAATTACATTCATTGGAAGCACCAACTTCCTTTGTTTCCAGCTGCAATTGGAAGGAGGCTCCAAACCCCTAGTTTCTTAGGCT
>JASDQU010100075.1:56879-79699 GCA_032191745.1 Picea mariana
GTGCGAAAAGGCCCAAAGAATAAATTCGTCGTTCATATGAAAATTGCGACTAAAAATCAATGTTTGTGAAACATTGGTGTGGGCAGCTTATGAGGCAATTGAAAAAATTGAATTGGCTGCCAACACCACCATAACAGTGTATATCATTCCTACTATCTATCATCTATACAATATCCATTTTAAAGAAGGTCAGTCATTACAATAAAAGTCTGAAGATAATTATTAAATGTTTGTAAAATATTACAATTGGTGATCATAGCATATCTCAAGGAATGGATTTCATCCTCATGACACAAAGTGCATGAGTGATGAAGTATATCAGGGTCTTCAAACGAACCAAGGATGCTTCCGTCCAACTAATTTCTTGGAGCCATCACCAGTGTACTCGTTCAAAACGTTAATATTGTAGACATGGGTTTAGTACCGGACTAGTACAGTAACAGATCTTGGTACCAGATAAGAGTAGAGGTGGTACCATAATAGGCATAGAATTGGTACCATATCAATGCAGAGGTGGTACCAGAATAGGCACAAAGTTGGTACCGGACCAACGCAGAGTTGGAATTTTGCAGTATCGAATAAGCGGAAGTACTAGACAAATCCCAAAAATCAATACCGGATGAGGTGATTCCTTGTCATGAAGCTGCTTAATAATAATCAAAGTAATTAGAAGCATAAACCACAATCATTTAGTCCCAATTAATCAAGAAATCAAACAAATCGTGTTTTAAACATGGGTTACCTCTTTATGCATATGAATAAGGTCACAAGGTAGGTTTGTGGAAGAAATAGACAACATATGCATATGTCATAGGTAAAATTGACCAAGATAGAAGGTAATATAAGGTAATAGGGGTGTCAAAATGGATACCCAACATTTCCCCCATGCTTAATTCATTGCATGTCCTCGTGCAAAAATCTCAAAACTAATACTCAAAATTTTTCCAAACTGAAATTGTCTTCCATCCTATTTGAACATCATTTGTCCAGTTGTAGAATATTGAAACCAAAGGCCTCACTCCTAAGCTCCTTCTTAATTACCCTGGTGTACTAGATCAAACACAAAACTTTGTTAATATTAGTAGAGACTTCTTCTTGCGCATCCTGTAACCTTCGGTTATATTCTTTCAATTGTGCATTCTCTTTCTTAATGTGCCTATCTAGAACTTGATACTTTGTAACATCTTGTTTTAACTTCTCATTATGTTTTTTAAGATTCCCAACCTTCAGTACCAATTGTTGCTTGCTCAAGGAACTGACAAGATTAGATATGGTTGCTTGCTTAGTTATCTCCCCTCAAGCTTCCACCTCTTTCCTTAATCCTCTTAAGGTCTCTGCTACTAAACCCTCGGTCTCACTAATTGTTGCTCCATAGACACTTTCCTTCTCTAGAGAAGTCATAATATCAATGGGCTCCTCTGGAAAAGAAGGAACATGTGGAACTATTATTTGTTTATCCATGCTTGTTGTAGTTCTTCATACAGCATGTGAGGCTTCCTCAAGTTTACTGACATGAGTAGAAGTTTCTTCAAACAAAGTTCTCTTCTTTTTTTAGTATCATATGTAGGTATTGGGACATGTTTCTCCTGTACATATTTTTTTTTCACCTTAGAGGACTAAGGTGTAGGTTCTGGAGTTTGTTCTTGTTGAACACTCAAAGTTTTCACTCTAGAGGATTCAGGTGTAGGCTCTGGGATTTGATTATTTTGTACCTTACTCGATTTAATATTCCCCCTACTTATACTATTCACTTCATGAGTCTTCTCCAACTTACAAACCGACTCTTGTGGAAACTCAATAGTTTCCTCATGGGTCTTTTCCAATTTACTAACTAGCTCTTGAGGAAACTTATTAGTTGCCTCAGGGGTCTCATATGAAACTTCATTTTGACCAGATTTATTCCTTTTTCGGCTCTCACTTTGTGGAAATTGAATTTTAGAGATCGAGGATGGAATTAGTTCCTTAGATTGGGAGGACCTCTCCTTCCTAGATGTAGTAGGCTCCTCTAGGATTTGTTCTTCTGGTACATCCTTCTTTTGAAACTTTTTCCTGCTTCGAATATTTATTTCATGGCCCCCCTATAACTTGCTAAATGGATTCGGTGATAATTTAATACTTTCCTCAGGGGAACTATCTAAGAGTTCACCTTGCCCATTATTCTTTCGTTGATGCCTCTTACTATGTGGTAATTTAGTTTTAGGGATAAGGACTGGATTTGGTTTCTGAGATTGGGAGGTCCTCTTTTCTTGGATGCAGTAAGCTCCTCTATCATAAAAGAATTATCTTTTTCTAATCTCTCAATAGGCTGGGATGAACTACATGTAAATGTTTGATTACTAAGAGGGGGGGTGAATCAGTAATAACATAATTATAATCCTTTTTCTTCGATTGTTATATCAATGTAGAATTATTATCCAATAATGAGCAGTAAGAAATAAACAATCACATACATACATAGTACACCAGTGTTTTACGTTGAAAACCAAATCGAGAGAAAACCACAGAATGATTTTTCTTATATGTATTGAAGAATTACATTCATTGGAAGCACCAACTTCCTTTGTTTTCCAACTGCAACTGGAAGGAGGCTCCAACCCCCTAGTTTCTCAGGCTACAACCTGAGGGAAGCTCCAACTCCCCAATTCTTTGGCTAAAACTAGAAGGAGGATACAACCCCCTATGTTCTTCGGCTACAACCAGAAGGTGTCTACAACCACCTTTCCTTGCCTCGTCCTTCCACCCTGAAGAAGTAGAATGATGGAACCACTGTCACACTATCACTATGAGATATACTACTGTAAATCTATACCAATAAATCTGAGCCATGCATCAACCTGTACCTCAACCTATAATCAACCTGTACCATAAACAAGTGCATCCAACCATGTACCAAGTATTTACCAATCATGTGTCAACTACTCATCAACCAACATCATCAACTATACACCTCATGTATGTGCCAACTCATCAACTACTTGTCTCAACCATGTACTCAACATGTAACTCAACCAAAAGACCTCATCAATTTCATCATCCAAATATGATTTGTATCTCTATAATATACCTCGTGTATATGATCACATTCCTGCAAACCTTCCTTAACTTTAACAACAAGAGACTAGCATTTTCATTAAACTTTTCTTTAGTCTCACATGCCTAGTTTTGGACTAGTCAACAACCCTAACTTGAAGTAATCATAACTTTGTACCTGTAATGTATAAATATATGAAACTGATACAAAATTTTCTTCAGTGTGTTTTATGCAATTCTTCCAAGCTTCACTACTTGGAACCTCTCAGAAAAGGAGTTATAGAAAAAATGGCATACCTTGTTGAATTCTAGATTATTTTAGAGAGTGACCTTGTAGAGCGTTCCCCGCACAGAATATTTACTGAATTGATATGAACCTATTAAAATGCATACTATAGACTGTACCCTAACCAAAACATTTGGTCTTAGTGAATTTTCTGTTATGAAGCAGTTACGACATTGTTACCCGAAACACATATTTTTGACTAGTTTAAGGACTAGCCACAAACCCTATTTACCACGGAGTGTAACTCCAAAAATAAAACGACCCACAAGATGAATTTTTTACCATAGATACTTGGATATGTTATCCCAATGGCATAGCAATTTCACGGTCTGAATCATTATAGAAAAAAAGTTTTAGCGAAAATAGTGAGATGACCTATAAATAACATACCTTAGAAAGCACCATCAAAAGAATTTATCCTTCTTTGCATTTCGGCCTTCTTTTCTTCACCTTCACTCATAATTATGGTTTATATATCCTTGGTTACCTCAGACACCTATATATATTCAATATTCTCAAGTGTGTGTTAAATGAGAAAGCCTTGCCTCTTATTTATACTCTCCAAGTAGCTTCCTTAAAAACATCTTCTAGGTCACTTGGTCGACTTTCCTTATTTTAGGGTTAACCCACTTCTAATTTCTCCATTAAAATTATTATTGAAATAATTTATTCTGTATTCAATTTGAATTATAATACACTCATCACTTCACTTTATTATTTATCCTTTAAAAATCTCTTAAACCACTTTGACTACATTGACCTTTTGGGGCTTCTAGATGACATATGAGGGTCCTCCAACTTCGTAAGGCCATAACTCTCAAACTGTGATGATTTATGTGATGTTATACATACCACCAAAAATGGCATGACATGTACTATCCATATAGAATAGTATTATCTTAAAATATATCATAACTCATACTGTTACCCATCAAACAAACTTGGGTCCATTACCCAAACCTGGGGTCTCCAACTTCTCATGGCCATAAGTCTCTAACCGTGAGGAGATATGTTACATTCCACATACCACTGGAAATGGAATGATAAGAACTATCCATATAGGATAGTTTCCCTAACAAATTCATTGTCCTTAATCTCATTATTCCACAATTAAGCATGGGTTCTCTTACTCCGCAAAGCATCTTCCCATGAGGGCTTTCACCATAAGGGGACCACTTTGGAGTTCATCCATATTTACTTCTTATTAACCATGAAAAAACAATAATGAGTCTTATTTACATCAAAAAATATTGAGTCCATTACCCAAATCTTTATGCTACATGGCTTTCTTCAAGGGTCGACATCAATGACAACCAACATTAATCAACAATCTCCCCCTTTGGCAGTGATGGCAACACTCTGATGCAATAATGAAATCATATCACTGATGCTCCCCCTAGAACCATGCCTATGTCCTCTGCATCTGATAAATTTTCTCCCCCTGGAACCATGTCTCTGTCCTCTACATCTGATAAATCTCTCCCCCTTTGTCATCAATGGCAAAGGTATCTTTTGATCTGGGGCTGCTCCCCCTGACTGAACTGTCCTCTTATGGTGTTTCCTCATGTACATCTAAGACATATAAGATAAGCATTCAAAAATAATTCAAAGAACATTCATTTTGTAGTAGAAATAACTCCAATTCTTTGGCGAAGATATTCAAAGGCTTCCCATGGAAGTGATTTTGTAAATATGTCTGCCACTTGTTCTTTTGTGCCCACATACTTAACTCTGATGTTGTTTTCTGTAACCTATTCCCGTAGAAAGTGATACTTGATTGGAATGTGCTTCATCTCGGAGTGCATCAATGGGTTTTTTGAGATACTAATGGCACTTGTATTATCACAATATATTGGAATGGGCTCATCATACTCAACCTGTATATCTGTCAAAGTTTGTTTCATCCAAAGAACCTATGTACAACATGTTGTTGTTGCAATATACTCTGCCTCGGCTGTAGATAGAGATATTGATGATTGTTTCTTACTTAGCCATGATACCAAACACTCACCTAAGTTGAACGTTTCTCCACTAGTGCTTTGTCGGTCATCAATACAACCTTCCCAATCTACATCTGAGTAGGAAATAAGTGATAGACCTTTTCCTTTTGGATACCATAATCCAAACTCTTTTGTTCCTTTGAGATATCTAAAGATCCTCTTTACTGCTAATACATATGATTCCTTTGGTTCTTCTTGAAATCGTGCCACCTGTCCAACTGCTTGCATTACATCTGGTCTAGATGTTGTCACATATAGTAGGTTTCCAATCATTGACCTATATTTCCACTGATCTGTATACTTTGAATCATCATATATGCTCAACTTACAACTGTTTTGCATGGGAGTGATAACTGGTTTGCAATCTTCCATTCCGAACCTCTTTAGCATTTATCTAATATACTTGGTTTGAGAAATAAAAATTCCTTGGTTACTTTGACGTATCTGAAGTCCCAGAAAGAAGGACTTCAGATGCATGTCTTTTGCAAATTTCTGGCTTAACCTGTCATCATCACTACCAAAAATAATATCATCAACATAAACTTCAATTAATAAAATATTACCTTGACTTACCTTGATGTAGAGGTTGTTGTTTGCACTTCCTTTTCTGAACTCTGCTTGTTGTAGATACTTATCTAGTCTGGAGTACCATGCTCTAGGAGCCTGTTTTAGACCATACAAGGCCTTATTTAATTTACACACATAGTCTATGTTCTTTGACAACTGAAATCCTTCTGGTTGTTCAATGTAGACTTGTTCTTCAATTTCCCTATTCAGAAAAGATGATTTTACGTCCATATGATATATTTTAATGTTTTTTTGACATGCATAAGCTAAAAGAAAACAGATTGTTTACATTCTAGCAACTAGGGCAAATGTCTCTTCAAAGTCAATTCCTTCAATCTATGCATATCCTTTACATACCAATCTAGCTTTGTTTCTTGTAACCTTTCCATCTTCATTCAATTTATTCCTGAAAACCCATTTTGTGCCGATCACATTCTTATTCTTCGGTCTTGGAACCAATTCCCAAGTGTCAATTTTCTCTATTTGATCCAATTCTTCATCCATGGCCTTATTCCAAAATTTATCCTTGTTGGCTTCTTCAAAACAGTTTGGTTCAATTGTAGATAAGAGTGTTAGGTGTGTTTGTTCTGGTGAACAGATTTTTCTTCTAGTCACAATTCCTGCATCTTTGTTTCCAATAATCTGATCTGAAGGATGATTCTTTTGTACTTGTTTGCTAGGTGTCTTTGGAGATACTTGTTGAACTTTCTCTTCTGCTTCTGTCGAATTTTCTTCATCTTCATATTCCTCTTCTACTTCTTTTTCATCTTCTTCCTCGAAAAGTTGTTCCATTGATTCGTTTTCCTCTTCCTTTGATTCTGGTTTTCATGTTTCATCAATTGTCACATTGATGCTTTCCACAACTTTGTTTAATCTTATATTGTAACATTTGTATGCTTTTCTTGTACTTAAGTAACCAACAAGTATTCCTTTTTCCACACGAGAGTCAAACTTTCTCATTCTTCCATCTTCTCTTTTGATGTAGCATTTACTTCCAAAAGCTCTGAAGTGCTTCACATTTGTTGGTCTTCCTTTCCATAGCTCGTAGGTAGTTTTATCAATGTTGTTTCTGAGAATTACTTTGTTTTGAATGTGAACTGTTGTATGCACTGCCTTTGTCCAAAAAATATCTGTCAACTTTGAATCCATTATCATTGTTCGAGCCATTTCTTGTACTGTCTTGTTCTTTCTTTCACCAACTCCATTCTATTGAGGTGTCCTAGTGACAGAGAATTGCCTTTTTATTCCATGATTGTTGCAGTAGTCCATAAATTCCTTTGAGGTGAATTCTCCTCCATTGTCCGATCTTAAGCATTTCATTCTTGAATCCATCTCATTTTCAACCATTTCCTTGTAGATCTTGAAGTTTTCAAAAGCTTCTGACTTGTTCTTAAGAAAGAAAACTGTAGTCATTTTTGTATAATAATCAACTAATAACATAAAGTATCTCTCACCTTTTAAGCCTTTTGTTGTAGTTGGTCTAACTAGATCAGTATGCACAATTTCCAATGGTTTTGTTGTTGAATATTCATTTGATTTGAACCTGGTCTTTGTTTTCTTTCCTTGTTGGCAATGCTTGCATAAAGTGTTGGTTGGTTTCATGATCTAGGGCATTTCTCTAACTACTTCTCTTTTTTCTGAATTTGACAAGGTTATCAAAATTCATGTGACCCACTCTTTTGTGCCATAGCCAAATTTCATCTTCCTTTCCTAGACAACAATTTTCATTTCCAATTTCGCTTAACACATATATGTTGGTTGAAGTTCTTGCAACTATAGCGACCAATTTCCCTGAACCTTCTTTTCTTATCTCACACTTTTGTGAATTGAAAGTAACTTTATGACCTTGGTCACACATTTGACTCACACCTAAAAGATTGTGTTTCATATCTTCTACTAGTAGAACATTTTCTGACTTTTCATTCTTGTTCCCAATTCGGACTGTTCCTTTTCCCATGATTTTGGCTGAATCATCATTTCCGAAGGAGACTGATCCATCTCTTTCCTTTCATAATGTAAGAAACTTGTCTCTATCACTTGTCATGTGTTTTGAACATCCACTGTCAACATACCAACCGCGTTTCTTATGTTTAGCTTGTAGAGAAACTGTGCATTCTTCATTGCTATACTGATCTTGCTTTCTTATCCGTGTTGTTTTCTGAGGTTCTTGTTTGTGACTCTATTGAGGTTCTTTAGGAGGGACCATCATTATGCAATTTTTGTCCATGTGTCCAAAATTGTTACATTTATAACATTCCACTTCAGTGCTCAAAGATTCACACCTGTTGTAACTTCTTCTCTGTGTTTCACTAGGTATTCTTGAGTAACCCCTTTGTGTATGGCTCTCAAAGTAGTTATTGTTCCTTTTGTTAGCTCTGCAATTTACAGTTTTATGCCCAAAATTATTACATGCATAACATAAACCAAAAAATATAGTTTGATACCTAGTAGTTGAAGATCTTCTGAAAGGAGGTGCTCTTGTGAATCCTTCTTCTTCTTGATACCTGTCTATCTATTGTTGATTCTAAAATCTGAATCTTCTCGGTGGAGGAGTGTCCCTATAATCTTCCTTGTATATCCTTTTATCCCCTTTGATTGTTTCTACAAAGATTTTTGGATTTGTTTCTTGCTCTATTGTTTTGTATATTGATCCATTTTTTGTCTGATTGTATCCAAGTCTGGACTTGTCAAGATGAGATTTTTTATTGTTGATAATGTCATCCAGAACTTTTGAGCTATTCTTCATAATTTTCTTTTGAATATCCTTTCTTAGTGTGACAATCTCTACTTCCAGGTTTCCAATGATCCTGTCCTCTCCTTCTAGTTGTTCTTTGAGTGCTTTTTTAACTCTTTTATTTTCTTCTATTTGAACCTTCAATTTTGTGACCATTTGTTCTAGTTCTCGAGTGTCTTTTTTCTTATCTAGTTCTGCTTGTAGTTTCTTGTTTTTCTTCTTTTCTCTTCTGATAACTTCCATGGCACTCATTAATACTTCTTAGAAGTCAACTTTTGCCTCTTCAATTTCTTCTTCATATGCTTCTTCATATTATTCTTCAGAGTCTTCTTTATTAGTGTCTTCTACTTCCATGAATAGAACTCTCCCTGTTTCACTGTCACTGACTTCATCTTCATCTGATGATGAGATGTCTTTTTTGGTGCAAAAGATTTTCTTGAAAACATTATTTGTATTTCTTTTACCTTTATATGTTTGTCTTCCTTTTGAGTAACCTTCATCATTTCTCTTTTTCTTATGAGAACATGTGTTAGCAAAATGACCAATACCATCACAATTAAAATAAATTAAATGAATCTTACCTCTATACCTACCGTTGGTTCCCTTGTTTAGTATTTTGATGAAGTTGGCCACTTCTTCATCATCTTCCGAGACCTCACTACTACTACTATATTCTTCTTGTTCCTTTTTCTTTTGCTTTGATATTTTGGATGCTTTGAAGGATTCTTCTTTTACATATGGATTTTCCTGTTCATTTCTCATCTCATAAGCTATGAAGATTCCATGTAGTTCATCCATGCTTATTGAGTTTAGATCCGATCTTTATTCTAGTGCTGATATCTTAGGGTTGAATCTCATAGGAAGAGATCTTAGTACCTTTTGAACAATTATAGATTCTTCGATTTCTTCTCCCAATCCTATGATTACATTCACTGTTTCATCGACTCATAAGAGGTAGGGCTGTGATATCTTCATCTTCCTTCATTTTTAGTTGTCTGAACTAATCTTTGTAAGTTTGAATCTTTTTTTATTTGACTTTTGAATCTCCTTCATAAATATTTCAAATCTTGTCCCAAATCTCTTTAGCAGATTTACAATGTGCAACTTTGGTGAATACCGTATCACTAAGACCATTCAAAAGTGCATTTTTGTCTTTGGAATTATTCTCACCGAGTTTCACTGCTTTGCCATTTGTTGGTGGAACTGCTGGCGTTGTGTATCCATCTACAATTGATTGTCAAACTTGAAATCCTTGTGCCTGTATATATGTCTTCATCCTTATGCTCCAAAAATCATACTTTTGTCCATCAAACTATGGTATTCCATTTTTATACAAATTGGTACTCTCCATGATCTACCTTTCAGTGGTTAAACTGATTTTTGAAGGAACCTGCTCTGATACCAATTTTTGAATTACTGAGAGGGGGGGTGAATCAATAATAGTGTAATTATAATCCTTTTTCTTCAATTGTTATATCAATGTAGAATTAATATCCAATAATGAGCAGTAAGAAATAAAAAATCACATCCATACATAGTACACCAGTGTTTTATGTGGAAACCCAAATCGGGAGAAAACCACATAATGCTTTTTCTTATATGTATTGAAGAATTACATTCATTGGAAGCACCAACTTCCTTTTTTTTCCAGCTGCAACTGCAAGGAGGCTCCAACCCCCTAGTTTCTCAGGCTACAACCTGAGGGAAGCTCCAACTCCCCAATTCTCTGGCTACAACCAAAAGGAGGCTACAACCCCCTATGTTCTCCGGCTACAACCGGAAGGAGGCTACAACCACCTATCCTTGCCCTGTCCTGCTACCTTGAAGTAGAAGTAGAATGATGGAACCACTATCACACTATCACTATGAGATATATCGATGTAAATCTCTACCAATAAATCTGAACCATGCATCAACCTATACCTCAACCTGTAATCAACATGTACCATAAAAACGTTCATCCAACCATGTACAAAGTATGCACCAATCATGTGTCAACTACTCATCAACCAACATCATCAACTATACACCTCATGTATGTGTCAACTGATCAACTACTTGTCTCAACCATGTACTCAACATGTAACTCAACCAAAAGACCTCATCAATTTCATCATCCAAATATGATTTGTAGCTCTATAATAGACCTGGTATATATGATCACATTCTTGCAAACCTTCCTTAACTTTAACAACAAGAGACTAGCATTTTCATCAAACTTTTCTTTAGTCTCACATGTCTAGTTTTGGATTAGTCAACAACCCTAACTTGAAGTAATCATAACTTTTTACTTGTAATGTATAAATATATGAAACTGATACGCAATGTTCTTCCATGTGTTTTATGCAATTCCTCCAAGTGTCACTACATGGAACCTATCAGAAAAGGAGTTATAGCAAAAATGGCATACCTTGTTGAATTCTGGATTATTCTAGAGAGCGACCTTGTAGAGCGTTCCTAGCATGGAATATTTGCTGAATTGATCTAAAATTGTTACAAAACATACTAAAAATTGTACCCTAACCAACACAATTGGTATCACTAAATTTGGATCTGTTATGAAGAATTTACAACATTTTTACCCGAAAGACCTGTTTTTGACTAGTTTCAAGACTAGCCACAAACCCTATTTTCCACGGAGCGTAACTCCAAAAATACAACAACCCACAAGCTGAATTTTTTACCACATATACTTGGATATGTTTTCTCAATGGAATATAAATTTAACGATCTGAATCATTATAAAATAAAATTTATAGCAAAAATGGTGAGATGACCTGTAAATAACATACCTTAGAAAGCACCATCAAAAGAATTTATCCTTCCTTGCATTTTAGCCTTCTTTTCTTCACCTTCACTCATAATTATGGTTTAGATATCCTTGGTTACCTTAGAAACCTATATATATTCAATATTCTCAAGTGTTTGTTAAATGAGAGAGCCTTGCCTCTTATTTATACTCTCCAAGTAGCTTCCTTAAAAACATCTTCTAGGTCACTTAGTCGACTTTCCTTATTTTAGGGTTAACCCACTTCTAATTTCTCCATTAAAATTATTATTGAAATAATTTATTTTGTATTCAATTTGAATTATAATACACTCATCACTTCAGTTTATTATTTATCCTTTAAAAATCTCTTAAACCACTTTGACTACTTTGACCTTTTGGGGCTTCTAGATGACATATGAGGGTCCTCCAACTTCGTAAGGCCATAACTCTCAAACCGTGAGGAGTTATGTGACATTCCACATACCACCAGAAATGGAATGACATGTACTATCCATATAGAATAGTATTATCTGAAAATATGTCATAACTCATACCATTACCCATCAAACAAACTTGGGTCCATTACCCAAACCTTGGGTCTCCAACTTCTCATGGCCATAACTCTCTAATCGTGAGGATTTATGTTACGTTCCACATACCACCGGAAATGGCATGACAAGAAATATCCATATAGGATAGTTTACTTGAAAAATACACTATCCTTCATCTCATTATTCCACAATTAAGCATGGGTTCTCTTACTCCGCAAAGCATCTTCCCGTGATGGATTTCGCCATAAGGGGACCACTTTGGAGTTCATCCATATTTACTTCTTATTAACCATGAAAAAACAATAATGAGTCATATTTACATCAAACAATATTGGTTCCATTACCCAAACTTTTGTGCTACGGGGATTTCTTCAAGGGTTGACATCAATTACAACCAACCTTAATCAACAACAACATCTTCTTCATCCCCTAAATTATTCCCTTTGCTTTTCCTTTCCTTTGTCTTTCTATTGGACCCCTCACTACATACCTCTCTTTCATGTTCTTCTGTAGTTTTAGAAACTCCCTCTTGTGAATGTTTTTTTTGGAGGAGTTGTTTCCAACTACTGCCTTATTTTCCAATGCATGGACAACCAATAATTTGAGTAAGCCATGGTGATGGATACTATTTTTGGGTTTCTTATATGTTGATTTAACTCCTCTCACCATTTTGTTTAGACTCATCCAGAGGAAATGGGGAAAGTCAATTTGTGTCCCCCCTTCAAAATGCGACAAATTTTTTAAATGATATAAGAAGGTCATGATATACCTCCCTTCACAAGTGAGAAACCTATGCAACTTGATGAGCATTGTCTAGTACTCTTCCTTAATATAGCTTAGGGGAATATCTTTGGTCTAGTTGGAATCCTAATGCTCCAGCCTTCAAAACTTCTGACAAAGCTTTATGTCGATGATCACCCCCTTAAAATATTTATCTCCAGAAGAAGGAAATCATGTAGCTTCTACTATGGTGGCCTCTATAATTTTCAATTTCATCTCCCAAAACTAGACACTCTCAATGTCATAGGTTTGAGCAAAAGCATGAGATACCCTAATGATAGCCTTTGAATTTTTCCAAAAACAGAACCTAGTCGGCCTGCTCAAATTTTACTTTGCAAGCTTGGTATTCCTATGTCTCCCTATATAATTGGAACATTGGTTCGTGTCTATCGACACCCATGATGTCTTAAAATAAATTCTCACAGTGTGAGGCAACAAAACAAATAATGAGGGTTGAGTACTGGAATAGTGCAGCCCATGATAGAGTACCAGAAGGGGATAGAGTATGAAAATGGTATGAAGGGAGAGAGCACAGTGTTAATGGAGATGGTATAACAAAAAAACGGCTAAATAACGCTCATATAGATGGTGAAGCCATCAATAGGAGCGTTTATAAGTTAGAATTTAGATTACAATGGTCAAATCCATGGTAATGATGGTGACAATGATTATAGGAGATGTGGTCATTGTGACCGAAATTCACAAGTATGCAATCATCTGACGTCATCGTGATCGGAAAGGAATCATGGTTTGACATGCATTAAGATGTGTTTTAAATAAATCATTCACACAATGCGATGTTGGATCATGGCACTATGATGTTTTTTCACCATATGAATGGAAGATTTTGACTAGAGTGTTTGAGAATGAAATTGGTCCTGTTAGAGGTATAATTACCTCATACTCTCAACATATTATGACCAGTCCATCAAAAGGTTCGAGTGTATATGAATGATTTCTATAGAAGGAAATATACACAAGGAATTGCAGAAGTTCATCATAGGGATCATACAATAATTGAGGAAAGGAGGATGCATGAGAGTAACCACAAATTTAATACATAATTAGTCTGATTCTTTAATAAAATAAAATAGTGAGATTATACCTCTTATTAAGTGAAACATTTGTATCAAGAAAAAACCTTTGAGCATAGAATAAGAATTACTAAAACTTCATCACCAGTACCGGATCACATCTTAGTACCAGACCACTTCTTAGTATTGGACTACTGCTGAAAATTGTTGTAGTACCGGACCAACACAAAACTTCTCCCTTAGTACCAAATGAACACATGGGTGAATATTGTTGCAGTACTAGAACAACATAGAGATTTTCCTAGTACCGGATGAACACAAAGATGAATATTCTTGGAGTACCGAAACAACACAAGTATTTTCCCAGTATCGGATGAACACAAAGATGATTATTTTTACAGTACCAGAACAACATATACCTTCTCCCTCAGTACCGAATGAGCACAGAGGTGAACATTATTGTAGTACCAAAACAACACAAATATGTTATCCAATACCAGATCACCACAAAGTTTTATGCTGGTACTCAATGAGAATTAGATAAGGTACCTGGTGGAGTATTTTGTAGACTAGAAGTTTGTAGGCTTCATTTTATATAAATTGTTGCCATTTTCTACTGCTATCAAAGAGAACATGTGATTTTATTCTACTGAAGGACCATGTAGGTAAAACAACAAAAAAAACTTGGTACAGAAACTCTGAAATTGCAGCAGAAGTGTTAGAAAATGAGGCAAAAGAATTCAATAACTGGGCTCGAAGCTCTGTAACAAGAAGGTACTCTATAACTCGACAACCTCATGTTGAGATTCAAAATCCTCTTCTTTTTGGAACCATTCTGATCACTGCTCTTGTTTCCACTTCCATTTTATTATAAAAATAACCCTAACTACTACTATTCTGTGGATTTTTATTGAGCCCAGATTAGTTAATGCTCGTCGATGTTTTCAATTTTTAGGAGTCTGAAAAACTTAAAGAAAACTCCATCTATTGTCCCCTGGATTTTTCTCTAGCCTAGGCTAGTTCCTGCTCGCCAATGTTTTCAATTTTTAGGAGTATGAAAAACTTAAATAAAACTCCATCTACTGTCCCGTGGATTTTTCTCTAGCCCAGGCCAGTTCTTGTTCACCGGTGTTTTCAATTTTTAGGAGTCTAGAAAACTTAAAGAAAACTCCACTTAGCTCCTTTTCCATAAACAATCTACCAAAGATGGAAAAAGGGATAAACCTACATCTGGAATATGTCCTCCTTATTCATGTATCTACATGAGAACACAATCAACATTTTTTTTTGTTAGTAACACCAAAATTTATATCTAATGACACACCTATTTATAGATATGTGTAGAGGAAAATTAATTCACAAAACAAACTTACTGTGGTGGATCAGCAGGAGGACAAGTCCCCTTTCTTACCAATTGCATTTCAGAATTTTGAAGAATATGTCTGATAAAATCCCCTTTGGATAGTGGCTTATGATAAACCTTCAATCGATGTCCATTCGTGACAAAGGAAGTATGATTCTCATCAATAGTCTTTATCTTAAGTAAACCATTGTTGTAAACTGTATCAACTTCATAGGGTCCCAACCATCTAGTAGATAATTTACCTTTAAAATTATTAAACCTACTATCATACAGTAGGGCCCAATCACATGACTGAAAAGACTTTTTCTTCATGTACTTATCATTCCATTTAGTCATTTTTTCTTGTATAAGGGTAGACCTTTGAAGAGAATGTTGTTTGATCTCATAAATCTCATTCAACTGCAATAACCTCTATTTTTTAGCTTCATCCAAATCCATCCCTAATTGCATGGCAATCCTGAACCTTGAAATTCTATGGGAAGCAACACCTGCTTCCCATATACCAACTCATAAGGTGTATGGCCCGATGTGTTTATCCAAGTTGTTTTATAGGCCGATAAGGCCTCAGGAAACGTATAAACCTAGTATTTATGATGTATTTGAACGGTCTTGGTAAGAATAGCTTCTATCACCCTGTTAATTGATTCCACCTGCCCATTTTCTTGAGGGTGATAAGGTGAATATTTTCTATGTTTAATTTTATATTGTTTAGTAATAGATTTGACCAAATTGAAGGTGAATTGGGTTCCTTGGTCAGTTACTATTTCTCGATTCACACTAAAGAGAGTAAATATTTCTTCAAAAATAAAATCTACAATAGATTTTTCACTAGAAGAATATAAATCTTTAGCTTCCACCCATTTGGTCACATAATTTGTGCAGACCAGGATATACTTCTTCCTTCGATAAATAGGGTTAATGGGTCCTACAAAATCCAAAGCCCATTTCTCAAAAGGTTTAATTACTACATGAGCTTGGAGAGGCATCTCATCAACTGCAGTAGGTTTTCCCATCCTCTGACAATCATCATAGCTGACCACATAATTATTTGCATCCTTGAAAATAGTTTTCCAATAGTAGTCGGACTGTAATATATTGTATGTTGTTCTTTTGTCAGCAAAATGGCCTCCACATGGACCATCATGACATTCTTTGAATATATCATGCATCTAATCCTCCCAGAGACACCTTCTGATCACCAAATCAGGCCCAGTTCGGTATAAACAATCATCACACCACATGTAATTGGCACTCAGTTGGATAATTCTCTATTTTTCTCGGGAGGAAACATTTTGAGGTAGCTTTCTTGTTACAAGATATTTGGATACATCTGCATACCAAGGAATGTAAATAGAAAGAGAAAATAGATTCTCATTTGGAAAATTGTCATATATTGGTGCATTATCACCTGTATGAATGAGTCTAGACGAGAAATAAGGAACTAAATTATCTCTTCTAGTTCTATCAATGATGGTGATATTGAATTCTTGCAGTAATAACAACCATCTAGTCACTCTAGCATTTGTAACAAGTTTTTTCATAAAAAAATATGATGACTGAGTGGTCTGTATGTACAAAATATTCATACCCTGTTATGTAGTGTCTGAACTTATTAATGGCATGTACTACTGACAATAATACTTTTTCAGTGACAATGTAATTTACTTCAATAGGTGAAATATTTTTGTTGACAAAGTATATAGAATATGGAATCTAGCCTTCCCTTTGTCCTAAAAGAACCCCCAAATTTTTATCTGAGGCATTCATGAAGATATGAAAAGGAAGAGACCAGTTTGGTCCTCTTAAAACATGGGCACTTGAAATCTTTGTTTTTAAAATTTCAAAAGAAATCTGACATTGTTCATTCCAACAAAATTTATCATCTTTTGCTAACATTTTGAACAGTGGGGCAACTAGTTTTGTAAAATTCTGAATGACCTCCTATAATAACCAGCATGCCCTAAAAATCTTCTAACTTCTTTATGTGAGCTAGGGATTTTGATTTGAGAAATGATGTCAATCTTGGTAGGGTATACCCTTACTCTGGTACCAGAGATGTGATGACCTAAATCAATTCCTTCAGTGAGCATCATTCTAGATTTTTCATGACTGAGGGAAAGGTTGGTCTCTTTACACATGATCAATAGGTTCTCCAAATTGCCCAATGTTTGATGGAAATCATCCCCATATACTGTGAAGTCATCCATGTAGACTTCTACACAGTCATGGGTCAAATTAGAGAAAATGGTTAGGACATCCCTTTGAAAGGTGGAAGGAGAATTACACAAACTAAAAGGGAGAACCCTATAAGCATAGGTACCCCATAGGCAAGTATATATTGTTTTGTCCTGATCTTCTGGTGAAATTTGGATCTGATTGTAACCACTAAACCCATCCAAGAAATAGAAATACCTCTTCCCAGACAAAGTGTCCAAGATTTGGTCTATGAAAGGAAAATGAAAGTAATCATTGTAGGTAGCCTTGTTCAATTCTCGAAATTCCACACAAATCCTCCATTTACCATTTTTCTTAGGGACAATAACTAATGGGGATACCCACTTGATATCCGAAATAGGGTAAATAAAATTGGCATGCAGGAGTTTTTGGAGTTCTTCTTTTACTATGTCTTTTAAGGCTAGATTCATTTTTCTCTGGGGTTGCCTAATAGGTATGATTTGGTTATTGTTGTAAATATGACACATACAAGTGTCTATGTGAATCCATTTCATGTTTGAGTAATCCCATGCAAAAGTGTTGGAAGATTGGTTGTTGTCATTGATGTCAAGCCTAGTCATGGGTTTTGGACCACAAGATTGATAAAGGTATTTGGACATGAAGGACAATGCACATGCATATAAAACACCCATGAATGGATAGTATACATCATGTTGTTTCTAGTGGTATGTGGCACATCACGTGGATCCTCTTGGTTGAGGAGAAATGAATTTTTGAAGATGTCAAAGTGAATTGAAGAAGGAAGTACATGTAGGCCCTGAAGATAATTAAAGAAAATAATTACAAAATAAGAAAGTGGTAGGTCGGCCCTAATGTTAAAATGAAGTGACATAAATGGTATAAATAAACATGATTATACATTCATTTTGAAAACAGTTGAATTTCAGAGGAAATAAGAAGTAAACAAGGCTGGATTTCAAGGGAGGATGAAGTGTTTTGGTGATGTGTTCTAAGGTATGTTATTTTCAGGTCATCTTAACATTTTTTCTATAACTTTTCTTATAGAACGATTCAGATGGTGAAATCACTATGGTATTGAAAATACATATCAAGGTACCTTTGGTAAAAATTTCAGCTCTTGATTGGCTACAATTATGGAGATACACTCTGTGGAAGATAGGGTTTGTGACTAGTCCTGAAGCTAGTCAATAAATAGGTGTTCCAGGTAAAATAGTCATAAATTATTCATTGAGAATCCAAATGATGTAGGACAAATTTCATTGGAAATAGTACGAACTTTAGTTTCTTGTGTGTGAGTTTAAAAATTGGATGTTAAATATTGAGCACAGGGCATTATGTACAAGTTTGTGTTGGACAACTGAGAGGGGGGGGGGTGAATCAGTTGTCCCTGTGCTTAAACAATTATGCTTCTTTTAAAATCTTTACAGGGCACTCAATGATGATCAAAATAATGGGAAATAAACAAAGTCACACTCAGCATTAGTCACATATATGAGAAGCCGGAGACAAATAATTCCTTAGGAAACCCATACAAGGTAAAAACCTCTTTTTCTTTATATGATAAGTATTATCTACATTCTTTACATTATCATACATATGAGCACCAACTCATTGTGAGGCTAAAACCTCTTTTTTTGCAAGTTGTAACCTGCTGAGAGAACCCACTCTCTGTTTTCTCTAGCACCCACTAGAAGGAAGCACCAACCCCCTGGTTTCTTTAGCACCAACTAGAAGGAAGCACCGACTCCCTGGTTTCTCTAGCACCAACTAGAAGGAAGCACCAACTCCTTGGTTTCTCTAGCACCAACTACAAGGAAGCACCAACTCCCTGTGTTCAAGCACCCACTTGAACCTTTGAGGACACTAATCCTCCCTAGCACCTCCCAACCACCCTGAATTATAAATTCTTTGTTACTAACACTTATTACAGTGATATAAAATAGTTCAATGGCTTTCCAGCCCTATCGTTGTTCTGTTACACTGCTCTTCCCTATCTGCATCAGTTTCTTTTGCACACCTCTATCACTTTTTGTTCTTTGGCCTTTTATGCTTTATGCGCCATATCCCTTCAATGAACCATTCCTCAACTGTCCATTTCTGCTCCCGCGTTCTGCCACCTTGTACACCCCTCAATTCTCCTACACAGTGACAACCCTAATCTCTTATTTGTTCATCATTCTTATAGTCTATGTTGTCTTTGTGCATGCACTATTCCTAATGCCTCTGCATGCTCACTCCGCGCCAAATTCCTCCACAACTTGAGTGCTCTGTCTGATCATCATCGTGACTCTTCAGCTTCTCTGGTCATTTTCCACTCTTTCAGCATCACTGTATGTTATACTGAGATTCCTCAGCCTCTCTGGTAGTTTGAGACTCTTTGTCTTCTCTGTGAAAGTCGAGCTCACCTTCTCTGTTCTAGTTACAGGCCTCAATGCTCATTCAGCTGTCAATAGCCTCCACGAACATCTTCATTCCTCTTGAAGATTCCTAGAGACTCTTCACCTCCTCTGTCAATCATCCCGAAGTGTCTTCGATTCCTCTGGCAGAAACCATCAGTGGTTTCTGGTAGTTACACTGTGTCGTGCTACAATAGCCCTCTGATCTTGTTCAAATTCACCTGCACAGTTGGATTGATTCCAAGGGATATTTCAATCATTTCAGAATTTTAACTTTCAACAGTTCAGCACTCGTGTGACCATGTGTCTTGACATTCCCAGTTGCGATCCCTGAAAAGGAGCTTGGTTTCTCTAGCTCTTTCCTCCATCTCTCGCTGATGTGACCAAGGGTTGTGACCACAACCTTATGCATAAGTCACTTTCGCGATTTTGCATTTCGTGAGTCTGGAGATGAGGCATCTTGACTCTCCAAGTCGTGATCCCCGAAACCCCAAAATGGTGTGGGATCAACGGTCCCGATCAACACTTGATCTGACGGCTCAGATCATTTCGCGATTTCGCATTTCGTGATTTCGACATTCTTGATGTTCAATGTTCTTGTCACTTCAAGGTCCTGATCCACGAAACTCCAAAATGGGGTTGGATCAATGGTCCAGATCACATATTGATCTGACGAATGCGATTAAGTCGCGATTTCGCATATCGCGATTTCGAGATTCCTGTGGTTATTATTCTTTGACATCTCCAACTCTCGATCTGTGAAACTCTGAAATGGACTGAGATCAATGGTCTAGATCAAACCTTGATCTGACGGCTCAGATTAAGTCGCGATTTCGCATATCATGATTTCAGGATTCTTGTGGCTAATATTCTTTGACATCTCCAACTCTCGATCCATGAAACTCCGAAATGGAGTGTTTGACATGCTCTGATCTTCTACCACGCGTCCCTCTTAGATCAACGGTCAAGATTTTATCAAGACTTTGCAACTCCACGAGCCTTCGTTGAGCCTGATCAATGGTCCATATTTGGCCTCGATCTAATGGTTGAGATTATTTCGTGATATCACATATCGTGAGTTCGAGAGGTGAAAGGTTGGAGCATTTCATACCTTTGACTTTCCAGTCAGCGAAATGATGATCTGTGTCCACGTGTCCTTCCTGAAGATGGACGGTCCTCCTGCTTTCAGGATTTTGTAAGCCCACTTCTCCTAGCACTTTAAAGAACGTGCAGGCTCTCCTGGATCCAACGGTGGTCGAACACTGCACTCAGATCTAATTCCCGAGATCTATCCTCCATATCTGTGCACTCCTCTTGTCTACATTGAGATCTGACAGCCATCGGGAATTCTGAATTGTTGATCCAACGATCATGGCTGCTGCTCTTCCCTGATTATCACTGCATTGCTGACCATCGTTGTTGTACTTAAGCCATCATCGTTGTTGTACTTTCCATCAATGACAAGCATATGCTTCCTGTAAAACATGCCAACAATCTCCCCCTTTGTCATTGATGGAAACTAAGGCACCCGAATTCTTTTCTTCCCCTTTGACATCAATGTCAAAGAAGAGACATGCTCCCCCTGAGCTGTTGCAGTATTTTTACCAGGCATTAGGTATTCAAGCAATACAAAACTCCCCCTAACAAGATGGACTTTTTTCGGTGTGAGATGAAATGACACCCAGTTTCTGTTTGAGATACTCAAAAGGTGTTTTGGCTAGGGGTTTAGTAAAGATGTCTACAATTTGTTCTATAGTGGGAATGTAATGGACCTGAAAAATCTGATTGGTGACCTTCTCTCTTAGAAAATGATATTTTATGGGAATATACTTGGTATTGGAGTGGAAGAAGGGATTTTTAGACACACTGATGGCACTAGTGTTATCACAATGAATTTGGATTGGTGCAGTGTATTTCACCTCTAAGTCTGCAAGTGTCTGAATCATCCATAATACCTGAGTGCAACAGGTAGCAGAAGCAATGTACTCTGCCTCTGTGGTTGATAAAGAAATGGGACCTTTATTTTTACTAAGCCATGCTACTAAAGAATCACCCAGGAAGAATGCTCCTCCACTAGTTCTTTTTCTCTCATCGACATAGTTTGCCCAATTTGCATCTGAGTAAGAAGTTAACTGAAAATTCTGATTTCTGGGATACCACGGGCCATAAGTCATTTTTTCTTTTAAATACCTGAATATCCTTTTGACAGCTTTCAAATGACTCTGTTTGGGTGCAGCCTGATATCGTCCTACCATTCCTACAACATGCATTGTGTCTGGGCGAGATGTTGTGATGTACAACAGGCTTCCTATCATTGATCGATATGAGCTTTGATCAACATCAGGTGAATCATCATCCTTGCTTAATTTACATCCAGTTACCATAGGTGTACCCACAGGTTTAGAATCTTCCATTTGAAACCTTTTCAGCATTTCTCTTAGATATTTTTCTTGAGAAATGAACATCTCTTTGGGCCTCTGAGTAATTTGCAGACCAAGAAAAAATGGCAGTTCTCCTATCATAGACATTTCAAATTCAAACTCCATGGAAGAAGCAAACCATTGTACCAGTGAATCCTTATTACATCCAAAGATGATGTCATCTACATAGACCAGTACGATGAGAAAATCAGTATCCTCTGTTTTAATATACAGATTGTTGTCAGTTGTTCCTCTCTTGAACCCTTTGTCTTTGAGATACGTATCCAGTCTATGATACCAGGCTCGAGGGGCTTGTTTTAAACCATATAAAGCTTTCTTCAGCTTGCATACTAAGTCAGGTTTATCAGACAATTTGAAACCCTCTAGCTATTCCATATAGACTTCTTCACTTAAATCTCCATTAAGAAAGGATGACTTGACATCCATTTGGTAGACTTTAAACCTTTTATGACAAGCATAGGCAAGAAAGATTCTGATAGCTTCTAATCTTGCTACGGGCGCAAATGTTTCATCAAAATCCAGTCCTTCTATCTGAGCATAGCCTTTACAGACTAACCTCGCTTTGTTCCTGATAGCTTGTCCTTGCTCATTCAACTTATTCTAAAAGATCCATTTGGAGCCAATGACGTTTTTACCTTCAGGTCTTTGGACCATCTCCCACGTATTGTTTTT
>JASDQU010100075.1:115993-136626 GCA_032191745.1 Picea mariana
AGCCCCAAGATGCGAATGGCCCTTTGCCATTGATGTCAAAGGGGGAGAGTTAATCACATTGATGTGATTGATGTTTATTGATGGGGAGAGATAGTCACATTGACTATTGATGTAGAGCATGCCTTATCTACATGTTGACATCAATAATTGGTAATTGTTGTTGACATCAATGTTGGTATTGCCATCAATGCCAAAGGGTGAGATTGTTGGATCATGCTGTCATTGATGCCAATGGTTTGATTGATTGATGATGTTTATTTATGGGGAGAGATAGTCACATTGAATATTGATGTAGAGCATACCGTATCTACATGTTGACATCAATAATTGGTAATTGGTGTTGACATCAATGTTGGTATTTCCATCAATGTCAAAGGGGGAGATTATTGGATCATGTTGTCATTGATGCCAATGGTTTGATTGATTGATGTCAAGTGATTGATTGATGTCAAAGGATTGATTGATTGATGATTTATGTAATATAATATGTATTTTCCTTGATGAGAATGCATAGATGAAGATGGATCAATGAGTTGTCATTGATATGATGAAGATGGATCAATGAGTTGTCATTGATACATGATGAAGATGGATCGTTGTGGTTTCATTGGTATATGATGCATTGTTGGAAAAATGTTTAGATGACTCATTATTTTCTTATCATGATTGATAAGGTGAAAAAATGGATGAACTCCAAAGTGGTCCCCTTATGGTGAAATCCCTCATGGGAAGACGCTTTGTGGATTGAGTTATCCTAGAAGAATGGTTGGAGGACCCTTGCTCTCATTATTTTCTTATCATGATTGATAAGGTGCACAAATCGATGAACTCCAAAGTGGTCCCCTTATGGTGAAATCCCTCATGGGAAGACACTTTATGGATTGAGTTATCCTAGAAGAATGGTTGGAGGAACCATGCTTGTATGTGGAATAATGAGATGAAGATCAAAGAAATTGTTGGTGAAACTATCCTAAATGGATAGTGCTTGTCATGCCATTTCCATTGGTATGTGGAATGTCACATAACTCCTCATGGTTTGAGAGTTATGGCCTTACGAAGATGAAGGACCCCCACATGAAGGCTTGAAGCCCCCAAGGTGAAATAAGTCAAAGTGACCTAAAAGAAGAAATCATTATTTAAATGATAAAGTAAAGTGAAAAAGTCAAGGTGGATTATTTAAATAATAAACAGAAGTGAAAAAATCAAGAAATGATAAAGTAAGGTGACAAAATCAAGAAATGAAAAAGTAAGGTGAGCTTCAATGGAGAGGTTCTTGTGAGAATATCTTTTGGAGTATTGATAGAGAGCTTCTTGAGGATTTTTGGTGTGGAACACTTGAGAATATTGAAAATCTATAGGTGACTGAGGTAACCAAGGATATCTAAGCCTAATTTCAGAAGGAAGGTGAAGAAAAGAGGGCCGAAATTGAAGGGAGGATAAATTCTTTTGATGATGCTTTCTAAGGTATGTTATTTACAGGTCATCTCACCATTTTTGCTATAACATTTTTTCTATAATGATTCAGACCGTGAAATTGCTATTCCATTGAGAAAACATACCCAAGTAGATTTGGTAAAAAATTTAAGTTGTGGGTCGTTTTATTTTGGGAGTTACACTCCGTGGAAAATAGGGTTTATGGCTAGTCCTGAAACTAGTCAAAAACATGTGTTTCGGATAAAAATGTCATAACTTCTTCATAAAAGATCCAAATTAAGTGAGACTAAATGTGTTGGTTATTTTACAGGATTTAGCATTTTTTGTAACAATTTCATATCAATTCAACAAATATGTTGTGCAGGCCACGCTCTACAAGGTCGCTCTCTAGAATAAGCCAGAATTCAACAAGGTATGTCATTTTTTCTATAACGCCTTTTATGAGAGGTTCCAAGTAGTGAAACTTGGAGGAATTGCATAAAACACACTGAAGAACACTATGTATAAGTTTTATATCTTTATTCATTACAGGTATAAAGTTATGATTATTTCAAGCTGGGGTTGTTGACTAATCCAAAACTAGTCATGGTTGAGACAAGCAGTTGATGAGTTGGCACATACATGAGGTGTATAGTTGATGATGTTGGTACATATTGATGAGTCATTGTTGATGATTATTTGACACATGATTGGTATACACTTGGTACATGGTTGGATGCACTTGTTTATGGTACAGGTTGATTACAGGTTGTTTGGCACAGGTTGGTGCATGGTTGATGCACTGGTTTATGTTGAAAGATTGATATCTATTGAGGATTGTTGCCTCATATCCATTGGTTGTGAGAATGTAAGATGAGTCTTTCATATAGAGATGATGCTCTTGTAGAGTTGTACTCTATTCAGTTGTTGCTGAAAAACCCCCATATTGAAGTCCATAATAAAAAGAAGAATTGTACATACATCTTGTGTTCTTTCTGTTCCTTGTGGAGATGATTTGTTGATGATATGTTGCCGATATATGTTGTTGATATGTATTCACATATAACTTATTATAAATGACAGCAATGAGTAATGACAAAATGTTGAATGTTAACTAAGGATTTTTTGTGTAAGAGGGAAGTTTTGGGAAAAAGATCCCCACACTCATTCACCCCCCCCTCTAAGTGTGGTAGGTGTTTCCAACAAAGAATACATTGAAACAAGGGGGAATATTTGTCTAGGTTGCAACTTTGTGAAATTGAGATAACTATACCATGTAGTTCATTTAGATAGGGTCCATTTTTTCTTTGCTATATATTCTCAGGGAATACATGGCGAAATCAACTAGATAAATATGAAGAAATCAACTAGATAAACATGGGAAAAAATATCCAACACATGTAATCAAGGCGAAGTCATGACATGGGATTTGCTCTACTAGCCCATATTTCACCTGATGTTAATCTAATTTTGATATTCTCATGGCATTAAATTTTATATGGTAATTTCCTAATATGCCTCCTTCAGATTCCCACAAGTCTAATTCAATTTCAAGTATTCAAGTGGAATTTAGGTCCAAGATACCAAAACTTATTGTTTTTGGTGTCTTTTAAGTTCGCGAAATTGTACATATTTCCATTTGTCTTTTAAGTGCATGAAATTGTACAGATTTCTATTTGTCTTTTAAATGCGTGAAATTGTCCAATGTTTTGTTATGATCAAAATGTAATATTACAAGTATATTAGTCAAAATATTGAAATGAAGTCAGAATATAAGAGAGAACATATATTAGTAAAATGAGCACACCAACACAAGGAATGACAGTATGTACTATGGGAAACCTGATTTGGGAAAAATCAACAAGAAAATAAGCAATGCACCTTATTGTTTACAAAGAAGCATGGACTCACTATGGAGTTACAATAGACACTATCACTTGTGAAAAAATTCTATAAGGTCTTTTTCTTCCTTTGTTCTACTCAAATATAAAAATCATTTTCTCTAGTCATCCATATTAAAACTTCCTTCTTCAACATTTGGTGTATCGAGGGAACCCAATGCTTATGCATATAAGAGAAATCTTTTTCACCATATAACCTACTCACTAGGATGATGAAAGCCCTCATGGGTTCTAATAAATTAGAGGTGGGCTACAAATTAGATGGGAAATTCTAAATTATTTCTTCTGTCTTCCCACATAGTTTTGGTCCAACACCTACCCAAAATACAGAGTGAAGAAATACTTTGTATTTTCTCAGAGGTTGGGCTCCAACCCTAGATGGAAAAGTCTTACATGTCAAGTTATGTTTTCAATGTTTATCTTTAGCTATACTATAATATGAAGATCATTGGCCTAATGTTTCCTTCTCCCTCGATGGAGTGTAGGTACAACCAAATATGTATCTATCAGACCTATCATCCATCTCGAGCGATGAAATTTCGAGAGGGACAAGGGAAAACATATCCAACACATGTTACAAGGATAAATCAACTAGAGGTGAAAAGGTCAGAATAAATTTTGGTAGGCACATGAAATTCTTTCTTGCTGAAGGAGGATCATGCTATTATGATGATGAGAGCATAGGTGACATCGAGGTTCCCTTGAGGTACAAACACCTACTGAAACAGTGGGTACCCAGGGAACTACCAGAGTTGGACACCGACTTTTGTGTTAATGATAGGATGTATCACATTGCTCCATCATCCATCCATGTTCTTGGTTTATTATCCATGGATGGCATAAAGGTAAAATATGGTGGATTAGTTGAATTGTTTGAGTATGTTGTGTTAGCGATCAAATAATTCATTCTGAAATTTGTTTGAAAAATGATGCCTCATATTCTGGAGGGATTTTGACTATCTTCCCAAGATCTAAAAATATATCTGAAAGTACCATTGGAAATCTTAGGATTTCTAGATGTCAATCGACTATTCAAGCATGTAAAATGGACTCTCCACGGTTCAAAATTTTGATTTTTCCCAAGGCAGTTTTCATTAAAAAATCTACGCTTTCACCAACACAATGGTTCAGAAATATGCTAGTTAGTTGTTGAAAGATTTCCTTTTCACCAGCTAAAGGGGTGGATTTAGGGAAAATTAGCTGGTGAAAGCGTAGAAGAGTCCAGAAATGTCTCCTTTCTGCCTAGATCGCGATTTTATAATTCCTGAACACGTGGGAAAGGTGTCAAATGATGGATAATAATTAGGAGAAGCTAAATCATATTTCTCATCCAGCTTTTAAGACATGTGGTGAGGAAATAACACCAAATGGTGCAATAATTCTTGACAAAAAATCTCTGAGTCATCAAAAACAGATTTCTGAATATGTGATTTTCACCTACAGACTGCCAAATAATGCTTTAGTTGTCAAATTCGACTTGTAATGATCAGATTAAATTTATTTGGTTAAATATTAGGTTATTTTATTGTATTAAGTTTTGTACTCTATTTTCCATTTTTAGAAATCCAGATCCATGTTTATAGGATCCAAGATCTGTTGTAAAATATATAAATACCTATCATTTGATAGAAGAAAGGGTTCAATTCTGGGTAGAGGACTATATTATGTTGTAAACATACTTTTACTATGATAATACAAATCGCAGTTTTCTCTCTCTATTGATGTCAGATTCTCATTTTCCTTCTATACTTTTTATTAAGTTGTTTTAGATACAAAATTATTGTTATCTCATTGGTTAGCTCATAAATTGATATTAAGATTCTTATCATTATTTATTAAACCCTACACTTTGTATTCGGTTTATAAACATTGTTTTCTCACCCACTGAAAGCTATCATATGATCATTAATCCTTGAGAGCACTAGTTTATTTGATTTTCATTTGTCTAAATGCCATACTGTAATTGCATTATCCCATTGATACACACATACATAAACACAAAAACAAGTTTACCTTAAGTTACCAAGCATCTTTGACCCACAACCACAAAGAGTTTCTTGGAGTGATAACAAATTGGTGTCATTGCCAGGGAGAGGAGATTGAAGCTCAGCGTCCTTGGGAGACAACAAGATCCAGCTTTGATGATAGACAAACTCTGGACATATTTTCGATTGTAATCATCTTTCTAGCGACTCCATGAAGGACAAATTCAGTGGCAACTCCATTGCTCTGAAATCTATTGGCGACTCCACTGGTATGAAGTGAACAAGAGGTATGTTTTTTGCAATTTCTCAAGTATTTCTGGTTACTCTCATCCAGTACCTAGTAGAGATGAATGGCAACACAACCTTCCCAGATTTCGAGGAGAAGAATGGGAAGTACCAGCTGAACGTTTGTTGGATTTTCATGAGTTTATTCATCGGCTCCAGATCATACATGAAGATGTTCAGATTAAACTTTTCAAGTATTCATTAGAGGGGATAGCCCTTTATTGGTGTAGATCTCTTCCAGCTTCTGGCATTAATTCATTGGCAAGTTTTCATTATGCTTTCCATTTGTTTTGTAAGGATGAATTTTCAGCCGAAGGTCTCTTTGAAGATTGTTGTGATGAATTTGATAAGCATGTTCAGTAGGAAGTAGTCTTTTCTTCTGTTTGTCAAGATGAAAATTATGTTGTTAAGGAAGATCTTCATGATACAAATAAGAATTGCATAGCTGTAAATGCATCAGACCTTATCTCTATTACACCTGCTTCCTTTGATTTACATGAAGAAAAAATTAGAGAAGGAGTCTTTTCTACACTTTTTCAAGAGGTTTCCTATGATATGTTTTCACTTGTGATTGGGGAGAAGGATCTGAAGACTGTCTGTCTTTCTTTGCAAGATTCATGATTTTTATTCTCACCTATTGTTGATAAGTATGCAGATGCAGTAGAGAAGACCCTTACTTCAAAGGACGTTGATTTAAGAAGCAGCCATCCCATATATGACTTTTATGAATCTGATTTCGACGAGCCTTTTTCTTTTCCCATAAAGGAACGACATCATGTTGTAATCATACATTCCATGTTTGTAGAAGACATTAAATATGATGAGTTTAATCTGGTCGAAGATTTCAGGTCTTCTCTTCTGTTTATAATGCCTCATGAATAGAAAATTGAAATCACCTACGAAGAAGATATCAAAAAAGAAGGGATTAGCAATCCAATCAGCTCACAACTATTTTCAAATTTGCAAGAACCAGTTTATGGCAGCCATATATTAGATGTCAAAGAAATTCTTGAACAACAAGCAGAGGTAACTATGTTTGGTTATCAATATTTTTCTTCTTTCTATGATCCAGTGGCCATCTACATGAAGATGTTTTTTCTGGGAAGTGTTTGCTAGTACCCAGGTCATTAGTAACTTGCTTTCACTTACCCTGTTGAAAACTGGTATGAAAGACAAAAAAAATCTGGCACACATTACTATTCATTGTGTGCCTTGGAACTGATGACTGAGAGATCTCTAAATAGGCTTCCATTTGAGAATTTCAACTACAAATTCATTGTTGATCAATACGGAAAATTACAGACAGGTTTCAGTTTAGCAGAAGATTAGGTAAAAAAGCCAAATTTTTTGGAGATAACATGGTCATAAGTAGAGTTCCATACATTTTTTTTTAGAAATTTAAATGTCAAAGTATAGGATATAACTTGTTTATTCCTATAATAAATCGATTGTCAAAAGGTATTTCCAAAAATCAAAGAAAAGCTTTTCAATGACTAATCTTTGTTTTGAAACTGAAGTTAGCCAGTGAAATTTCAAGGTTTCAACGACTAAATGGAATTTCCGAAAAAAAGTGAGCCGGTGAAAGTGCAACCCTCAGTTTTCTTATTTACAGACATAGGAATATTGTAGAGAGAAAGATGATGCGATGAAAAGTCCATATCAGCAGTTCATCATGCATTTTTCTCAGACAGAGATTAAGCAGTCTGTATTTAGCATTGAGATCTGTGATTGATTAAATGAATAAACAAGCAGGTTACAAGAAGGTTACAGGTTGCTACAGGTTTTTAGATGATAAATTGTAAAGGCCTGTTGACGGGTGAAAATGACCGCTCGTCAATTGGAGGAGTGAATCCGGTCCGGGGTTNTCTGTGATTGATTAAATGAATAAACAAGCAGGTTACAAGAAGGTTACAGGTTGCTACAAGTTTTTAGATGATAAATTGTAAAGGCCTGTTGACGGGTGAAAATGACCGCTCGTCAATTGGAGGAGTGAATCCGGTCCGGGGTTGTCTACTTAACCCAATCCGCTTGGATTAATCCACTTCAATGGGTTTAGCGGCTCCGTTAGCCGATCTAAGTCCTAAAAAAAAAAAAAAAAACTAAAGAAGATAACTTAATAAAAACACTCGCTGAAAACTATATACAAATCTAAAATATACTTACAGTTTACTAACTAACATTTATAACATAGCTCTACTTAGTATATGTACAATATATCTATATGATTATGTCTCTAATATATGTATAATATTTACAGAATGAAAATTTTAATCTCAACCTGCGAAAATCAAATATGGATTGATTTAAGACAACAAAACTACCATTCAGTCTTTCTGATTCTTTATAACTTTTATAAAAAAGAAACGAAATAGCAACTGTCTAATTGAAAAAAAAAGATAACAAACAGTACAATGTATTTAGACTATAGTAAATTCCTATATTAATTAAACTAATGAAACAATATGAGGGAACTAACCTGTAATCGCATCTCCCATTTGTCATGCATACAGTATCCAATTTCGTTGTTTGATGAGGTAAACCGCAACAAATCTTACAAACGCTTCTCGTAAACACGAAGTAGCAGTGATTGAATGCTAATGACAAAACATATAAGAGAAGTAGTGACAAAAATTTTATGATTTCACAAATGGTCACATTGAGATAAATCCGGCTGTGAAAATTTGTATATAAATGTTCAATGAATAAAGATTAATCTTCTAATCTCAAATTTGAACAGAGTAATTACTATATGTAATATAAGCAACATAAAACATGGATATCATATAAATTTCATTACATCAATATGTAATAAGCCATGATATCTAAAGTAGTCACAATTTAATTACAAATCAAAATGACCATAACTTGAATAAAAATACGATATATCGAAGCTAATGCTATGCAAATATCAATTTCCATTCAAGTCTGTCAATCATAAATCCATAGTTTTTTTCTCCCAGGCAGCGATGGTCTTTAGTTTACAAAAAAAAACATTTATATATGTTACAGGATCAAAACATTTCCTGTGGATATCATCTAATTTGTTCCAAAAATTGTGGGGGATGCAACCTCTCGGATTCTACTTGATATCAAAACTAACAGCCTATTCTAAAACATCATAAAAAATAGCATGCTGAGAGATGCCACCAATGGTTCAAATCTGCTTTAGAAACTGTAGGTTCCTGAAAACACATAAGAATAAAAGATTTCATATGCATTTTCAGTTGTTAAAACAAGTAATTCAAATTTTAGTAACTAGCTACAGAATCTCACGATTATGTAGCTAGTTATAATTATAACTAGAATCATATTTTATTGAATCAATCAAAACAAACTAGAGGTAATATGTGCAAACAAATCATGTATTCTGATTAAAAAAAAGACAAAATCGTCCTAAACTTATTTTTAAATATCATACTTCAGATTAAGGGATTTGACTTAATCAAGCAATCTTTGAATTTACAATGGCAGTCGCTGCTTCCACGTTCTTAAAAACAACATACCCTGTGGTTTTTTGTCGTTTATCTTTGGTTTGAGCTACGGATTGAAGTCTTCCATTCTCTTTTATTAGCAAATTCACCTGGTCTTCCAAGGATTTTAGCCGAGACTGAAGTAAAGGCACATCTCTGTAATACCTATCGATCCATGATCGACATTTGTTACATTGCGGCTGAATAGACTGTGTATTAGCAGTGATAGTATTAGCAGGTGGGGAATTTTCCATTTGACCTATAGGTTCACTACTAAGTTTGATTCCAGGGAAATCGGGATTGTCTTTAAGACACGGTGGAAGGTTTGTAACATAATCATAGGGTTTACCAGAGCAAAGTCCATACGAATATGGATATTCTTCAGTCAGGAATCTTTCAATTTTTGAATCGGAATCCTCACTTAACACAATTGTGTTTTGGTCTACACAGGGCTTAGGTTTATTTTGGGCACATCGTGAAACCCAACGAGCGGCTCTTTTACTCTTATAATTGATATCAACATTGCCTTTACACTTTTTCTTTGTGGATTTTTTAACAGACTTAACACCACCCTTGGGATACGAATCTGGTAGAGAGTCGGGTTGGGTAGTGTCAGGATAGGTCAGGGGTTCTACATTAGAGATAGGATCACAGTGAAAGAGCGAAGGAGGAGAGATGGTAGGCTCGATAAGGGTTTCTGTGATGACAGACTTGTCAACCTGTCCTATCTCACTGCTAACAAAACCATTTCTTAACAGGAAAGCATCACAACAATCATCGTTTAATTTCTAATGATGTACAATAATAATCTTGATCAAACAATGGTGGAACAGGCTAGAATCATATTTCTTCCTTTTAAAACGCTTTGCCATTTTCTATAGACTTTGAAGGAGAAAATAGGGCATGTTTAGGGGAAAATCGATAAAACTCATGAGCAACCGCAAGTGATATAAGAAAACCAAACCAGATCTCTCCTCATAGGTAATGAATTGTTTCATGATAGCTAACAGATCATGCCATCTAGTTTTTAGAGCTGAAATATGCATACATTGGTCACAGATGGTAATCCTCCTTGAGGTGAAAAACAATGACCAGGAAACCTCTTGAACCTTTGAGTTTTTAAACCACTTTTGTCCCACAGTTGATAGACCGGTGGCTTGGCTAATAAATTCTTTGTTTAACTCAAGCTGGGTGTCTCCTATTTTAGCCCTGAAACCATCGAACGTCAACACAAATTCTTGAGCAACTGTTAAATTAAAACCCTCAAAAATTTCAACAAACACACGCCAGCCATTCCTTTCTAAGTCTTCTCTAGAATTATCAAACGATAACAATGTCTGGACACCGTTGGGCTCAATCCTCACTGCAGGAGCCATGACTAACAACAAGGAACCAACACGGGATTTAGAGGTAGGGTTTGACAGAATAAGCATAGAGCCATTGCCCCGAGCTTCCCCAATGCAATGCAAAGACAACTCGAAATGGTAGGCAGGGGTGTTAATTGCTATTCATGTGAGAAAAATTGTGTAGATCGAGGCCATGAAAAAACATAATAMCACGATGTACTTGGAATGACACTTCGGCATATAGGTACACACAAAGATCAGAACAGTTGAAAACAATCGTATGCATATCCACGATTTGATCACAAAATCAATATGTCAAATAAACAATTGAATCAAAAAAATTTATAAATCAAAAGCCCATTAACATTAATCGAATGCTAAATGGGTGGTGGTTTAATAMTCATGTAACCAAGGTGTGTTCAAGAAAAAGGGGTTATAACCATGCAAACAACCATGTTCATAGCGAAATACGACAATGTGACAATAGACCAAATGAACCTTAATCCTTTAATGAAATCAAACATGAATTCCAGCTGTGAGTTTTCATGCTTACAGTCATGAAAATGAAACCGAAAAGTAGGTACGCAGAAAGTGACGAGTAACAAGTTTCATTTAATGAAAAAGGTTGTGACGAGTGATGAGAATTTAAAAACCCTATGTAGGCAGCTTGTAAAATTAGAGATTATATTATTGCTGCCAACAACGACGACACACTAGTAGAAGCAGTTATCTCTTCCAAACGAACAAGTCCAGATTAGGATAACCAGAAAAAACTTCAAATCGAAAACAACTAAGAAACTGTTTGAACATCATTATCAATCATAAAACATTCCATTTTTAGATTGCTTGTTATTTTAAAAGACGAAAACTGATGACAATCTTGACAAAAGAGAGTCATGATGTTAAAGTTAAAATCTTCAATACTGTTGACAGAGCCGCTGCTGCCAGCAGGTGTCCATAGCCTCAACAGGGATGCCATTTAACCCACTCCAATATATGTATCCTGCGCCCAAGAAGTTCCATATAAGAACGAAGGACATTTAAGGTCAAAAGATTCCATATTTGAGAATTTTTGTATACCATTGCTTCGCTGCCAGCGGGCCTGTTCAGTACCTTGGCGATGTTATCTTGGCATCATGCATGCATTTACCCACTGTCAGTAGACCTATTCAGTATCCCAACAGATTTACAAGCACTTCCCATAGCTCTCTAAAGATTTATTTATTTTTAAAGATATTTAATAGAGCGGGGTGACGCTGAAAATCCTGATTTTTGGACATATTTTAATAAATTACAGACCTTGAGGGAATTTTTTAACTGTCCTTCATTAAGATCTAGAGATAGTTTGTTAATAAACCAAATTTTGATGGTGGGGAGACATCTCTGAGTTGTTCTCTTAAGGAACAGGGACAGTGTAAGAAGAAATTTTTATGGATGATTGTGAATAGCTTCAGTTACGGATTGAAATTAAGAAACGCTTTTCAAACAACAAGCTTTCTTTAACATGGCTGCGAACTTCAGAAAAATATCATAATTGATGTTTTAACAATCTTCAGTAGTTATTTCAGAGGGGAAATTTTTCTATTCTCTTTGTCTGAAACAGTTCATGGTGCAGGTATGTGCATCTCAAAATAAAAACTGGTAAGCATAAGGGAAGAATCAAATCAAAACAGCAAAGAAAAACAAAAAGAAAGCAAAACAAAAATATTTACACAGTGTACATGGGAGTGTCGTCAGGTGAAATACCTTTTTAGAGCTTGGCCATTCACTGGATAGGTGTCTGGATGTCCCTCTAAATTCTGTAATCGGAAGCAGCTGGGACCCAATTTCTTAGAAACCAAGAATGGTTCTAGCCACAAGTTCTGAAACTTTGTATTCTCTCCTTTTCCCTCATGCGGTTTGTCCCATTTTAGGACAAGGTCACCTACCTCAAAATTTTTGTCAGAGGCAAAATTGGAATCAAACTAGCTTTTAACAACGAGTTGATATTGATCCAATTTCCATTTCGCTTGAGCCCTCACTTCTTCTAATTTTAACAAAGCGGTGATTCGATTCTCCAAAGGGGGACAATCCTCTTCTTGTATTTTTTGCGATAGCTGCAGAGAGGGAAGGAGAATATGTGGTGGCAGAATTTCCTCTCTGCCATAAACAAGAAAGAAAGATGAGTTACCCACAACAGTTTTTGGAGTCACTCTATCAGCCCAAATTGCGTTTAATAGTGCATTATGCCAATTTTTATGGTTTTCAGATACCGTTCTCTTGATAATTTTGATCAGATTTTTATTAGTTGATTCTGCCAATTCATTGCCTTGAGGGTAATAGCTGGCAGAATATTTTAGTTTAATTATTTTTTCTAGAGTGAAATCACTCATCTCAAGAGACGAAAATAGGAAGCATTATCAAACACCAGGCAGTCAAGGATAGCAAAACGGGTAATAATATTTGAATTCAAAAAAGCTATTACCTGACTGGTATTTACATCTTTTAATGGGGTAGCTTCGGACC
Organism: Picea mariana; assembly: GCA_032191745.1. Classification (NCBI taxonomy): domain Eukaryota; kingdom Viridiplantae; phylum Streptophyta; class Pinopsida; order Pinales; family Pinaceae; genus Picea; species Picea mariana. The sequence continues at coordinate 128,899 of JASDQU010100075.1, forward strand.
ACCTGGTGAAGTAATCTGTGGTTGTTATGATAAACTTATGATGCTGTGAGGATGGTATATTAATTGGACCTATAATATCTAGACCTCGCTGCTAAAAAGGGGAGTCTACTGAAACAGGTTGCAGAGGAAAGGTTGGTTTATGTATCCGTCTGGATGCTTTCTGACAAATTACACACTTGTGACACAAAGCATGAGAATCTTTAAAAAGTGTGGCCTAGTAGTAACCTGCTCTTAATACCTTATAGCAGTGGTATCTCCACCAAAATTCCCACCAGCTTCCCCTGCGTGTAATTCCAATAAGACCTTTTCTGCTTCATCTTTCTCAAGACATCGCATTAGTACTCCATCAAAATTTTGACGAAACAGAATACCATTAATCAGCTGAAAGGAAGCAGATTTTAATCTTAACGCTCTTAATTTTGTGGGATCCAGGCGACAGGGAGATGATCCATGTTCAAGACAAAATGTTATATCATCATATCAGGGACTAACAGGGTTTTGTGCACAGTAGATTAAATTTTGGTAGTGTTGTCCTGGATTTGACATATCATTTTCCTCTTATTGTCATGCAACTGATTCAGTGACTAACTTTCATAATCCTTGACCTCTCACTATTTGTGCTGGGGTGATTTCTATGTCATATTCTTGCAAGGATGTGACCCAGTTTGCCCTTTTTTTGCCTAGTTCTTTCTGTACTAATAGATTTCTGACAACCGGGTAAGGGACAATGATTTTCATTCTAGATTTCAAAAGATAAGATCGGAAGTGCTTTACTGCTTTAAAAATAGCATAGGCTTGCTGATCTACTGTTGGGTAATTAAGTTCAGCCCCTTTGAAGGCTGATCTCATAAAGGCAATTGGGACTTCATTGTTTTCAACGTTCTTTTGAGTTAGGAGAGTGGCGTAAGAGTGGTCAGAAGCGAATGTGTAGAGAGTGAAGTCTTACGAAAAGTCGGGGCTCATTAGAGAAGGAGCGTCTATTATGGCCTTTTTTATTGAATTAAAAGCCTGGTTTTCTAAAGATCCCCAATGGTATTGTACGTCCTTTTTTATTAGGTTTTTCAATGGTCTCACCGTTTCTGAAAATCTAGGGACGAATCTCCTGACAAATTTTATCTGACCTAAGAAAGATTGCATAGACATTTTTGAAGAGGGAGGGGGAAGTTTTGAAATGACTTGAGTTCTTTCAGGGTCAATAATCATCCCTTCGCTTGATACAATAAATCCTAAGAGTTTACCTTCTTCTACTGCGAAGATAGATTTTTTAGGATTCAAAGAAATGTCGTACTTATGAAATCGATGTAGAACGGATCTTAAATGAGCTAGATGATCTTTTTTTTTCCGAGAAGACAGTAACGTCATCTAGGTAAACTATGATAGATTGATTGATTAAGCCTCAGAAAGTGATGTCCATCACTCTCTGGAAAGTGGCACCAACATTTATGAGTTCAAAGGGCATCTTCCTATAAGCGTAGGTGCCCCATGGAGTGCGGAAGTTGGTTTTAAGTTGGTCTGGAGGGGACATCAGGACTTGGTTATACCCTGAAAAACCATCCAATAAGGATAATCTTTCAGAACTAGATACCTGTTGAAGGATTTATTCCATAGGTGGGACAGGGTAGTTGTCTTTATCAGATGCTCAACTAAGATTTTGAAAATCGACACATAGCCGGATTTCACCACTCTTCGTCTGGATAGGGACAAGATTAGAGACCCATTGCGTGTGCCTAACTGGGAAGATTATCTTAGCGTTCAAGAGTTTATTTAATTCCTTCTTGACAGTTTGTTCGAGTTTTGGATGCATTTTCCTTAACTTTTGTTGAAAAGGTTGGGTTTGGGGTTTCATAGGAATAACATGTTGTATGATGTTAGGATCAAAGGTTTTTAGGTCGTCGTACGTCCAAGAAAAAACATCTTTGAATTCCTTAAACAATTTAATAAACGCTGCTTTTTCTTGTTCAGAACATCCTACCCCTAAATTAATGCACTGTGGGTTGTCTTTAGTTCCCAAGTTTACTTTTTCATGCGTTAAAGAGGAACTATTCGTTTTACAGTTCACTGATTTTTTGAACTTGTCGTGAAGATCATAAAAATTTTCTAATCTAACTACAGATTTCGGGATAGAATTTACCATGTCTGATGAAGATTCAGGAGATCTCGGATCTGGTATTACTGTAAAGTCACGAAGATTTTCGTCATGAGTACCTTTGTCAATTACTATGCCCTGGAAAGTTTCTTCCATATGCAGTAAACTTATAATCTGTTGATCGTCATCGAAGACTCTCCAATTCGTGATGTTGTCGGGGACGGATGGTCTGAACAACAGTTCGACGGAGAATGCATTCAGAGATAAGACTTCTACAGGGAAAAGTTTCGAAGCTACATTATCTAACAAGTCAGCTTCTGAATTATTCAATATAGGAATAGAATTTATGTTAAATGCAAAAAACTTATTCATCAAATTCCATACCTTAGATTGGTAGCTTTTAAGGTGCGGAGATAAACAATGGATAGAATTTTTTCACTGTCTAACCACAATTTCCGAATCACCAAAGACAGTCAAATTTTGAACATTCATATGTAATGCTTTCTTGAGGCCTTGTAATAAAGCCTCATACTCTGATGTGTTGTTTGTACATTCAAACTCTAACCTGCATACAATCAGGGTTTTGTTACCTACTGGATCAATAATCATGCAGCCTGCACCAACTCCTTCCTTGGATTTTGACCTGTCAAAGTAAAGAGACCATATTTGATTTTTGTCGAGTGCATGTGACCATTGGGTAGAAGTTACTGGCTGCATATATGTCAAAACTTTAGACTGTTGTTCCGGGTTAGTGATAGCAGAAGTTTCGGCCATGAAATTGCTGAAAAAGGTATCCATCCCTTGTATTTCGGGTGAATCGACAGAAGGTGTAAATGGCTCATTCGGATCATTTAAATATGTCACTGTGAACTTTAGGTAACATTCATGATTTACCTTGATTTTGTTGGGATTTCCATTCTCGATGATGCAGGAGCATCTCCAACATCAAGTGAGCCAGTGCGGAAGCAAAAGACAGCTAGACAAGCCAGTGCAAATTTTGAAATTTCCTTGAAGTTGATGCGCAATATTAAATGAAGTCATTAAGAAGAAGCATAGTTGTATAATGTAAACGGACCTTGAGAGATTTCTCTCATCCTTAGTGGATAGAAGGCATTTATAGTAGTTAATGCAAGTAGGTAGAATTGAATGTGTAGATTAGATAGTTTTAGAAGGAAAGAGGGAAACGGGATATAGACATCCTCATTGTGTATTGTAACATTATTGAAGGATAAACAGAGAAGAGAACATAGGGAGAGAAGCAGAGAGCTGTGTATCAGACTCCATGTACAGAAGTTCTAAATTTATATAAAGAAAGTTGTGATTCAGTCTCATGGTGTTCACATATTTTCTGTGTATGCATCTTTAAATGTTATGTCCACGAATGGTTTATTATTTCTATCATGCAGTTGCTTTTATGCTATGTATTAATGATTTCTTGTTGAATGTTTGAAATCTGAGGGAGGAAGAGTAAGGAGAATGAGTTTCAATTGTTTCTCTATCTGAGCAAGATTCCTGCAAGGAGTGCAGTTGAATTGTCCACAAGGAGTGCATCGACAAGGAGTTTGGAGGGTTGCCTCTGAAAGCTCAGGAGAGGTAGCTTTTGTTCTCATTTCCTCAGAGTGTAGCTAGGCACAGGAGCCGTGCAAGAAGTGTGCAGGCCAAGGAAAGTCCCAGGGTTGCAAACTCGAGCAAAATATCGAAGGATTGCAGCTGCAGGTGTGCGCAAGGTCAAAGAGCATTTAATACTTCAAGTGTTTGGAGGTTGCTGCAAGGAGTGCATGGAAGGATCCTCTTTGAGGCTCAAAGTTGTGAGAATCTCAGGAGGAGTAAAGCCTTTGAAGCATTGAGGTGCATCAGAAGTTTATAGCGCAAGCGGATAAGTCTAGGGATGAGTTCTTGGTTTCCTTCATAGAAATCATCAAAGGGAAGAGACCAACGGTCAGGAATATGTGGGGAGGATTAGCAAAATCATGCCAGCCGTCAGATCTACCAGAGAAGCGAGGAGGTTATTGTAGTGTGTGGAGTTTACCCACAGGAGAACGTGGGTCGTTGGATCCTCGCCCAGTTACCCGTCAGCCGTTGGATCAGCCAGGAGTTGCATAGGGTTTAATTTTCGTGAACGGGAGGAGGAAAAGCCCGACGAGAGGGTGTCCATCAGTATTTCGGCATTCATGATATCAGGAGTCATGAGGACAAGTGATCATGAATTTTCATAGAGAAAATCYCGGGAATCAATCTAAGCCGTCCATCTTGAGGGGACACGTGGCAAAGATCGGAAGCCCATCGACATTTCGGTCATCGGGACTCACATAAGTGAGTGTTTTGGCTTTGYAGTTGGTGAAGTCCGAGATTTGATCTGAACCGTCCATCCACTTGGGATATGTGTCAGAAATCCAAAGAAAGTTGGGGATCAACATTTCATGAGTCCTGGAAACAACGAGAATTTGCAGTTTGGAATCGCGAAGTCCGATTTTTCGAATAGAGGAGAGCTCCATGTGGGACCCTGCTGATGTCATCTCAGCATAACGAGGCATTGGGAATTTCCAAGGTGAAAACCCCAAAGCGGTGAGGACCGTTCATCCTTGAGGACACGTGGCCGAGATCAAAGATTTTGGGAAATTTCCCGAAAGGAAAAGTCATCAATCGGAAAATTGAGAATTGGGAAATTGGGGATTCCGTGGACAAGGGGTTTAATACATTTCGATATTTGAAACCTCAAATCCTGATAAGAGGTATGACTGCAGTCATATAAGAGGAGGTTGCATGGACCACAGGCTGCCTAGAGGGATAATTGGAGTCAGAGCATATCGGGATTCGGAGGATCGGGAATCCCGTGGACAAAGAATCCATGCATTTTTGCATAAGAAAGTCCGGAAACCCGAAGGGAGGTAAGGCTGTGGTCTTATTAGAATAGGTCACATGACTAGGGGCATAGCCAGGAGGGGCTAAAGCACAAATGGATTGCATCGGGATATCTGAGATCGGAAATTCGAGGAAGCAAAGACTTGTGGCATCGGGGATTGGAAAACTCCGAAACCCGATTACTACTTTTCTGTTGCGAACGGAGAAGGAATCGGGCCTAAAGGCTGTAAGGTGCCGAAAAAGACCTGTGGGTCAAATTTAACTAAAGATTCCAGGGGAGAATCAAAGGAGTCACTCCGGCTTGAGGGTGAACTTTGAACGACCCTTAAATACTGGGAGGTCAATGCAGAGGCCTTTTGTCGAGGCAAGGGGTGCGGCTACGTCACTCGGGCAGCCACAAGTGAGACCAAGCTGTCGCAAAATAACCGTGTAGCTATTCTGACCAGTCTCTGCTTAAAAAAAAACCATAAAATTCTGGGATATCTACAACAATAATATCAATCACTTGATGAACTTTAGGGTTAGACGACAATCTTATAAGCACATTTCTCAATTCGCCTATAACTTTAACACTAGTTCGATCAAGCTGGATGATCTTCAAGGTGGATGGTTGAACTTCAACATTAATCTTTTGACACACAGACCATGGCATTACCTTATATGACGCTCCTGAATCTACCATACAGTTGTGCACGCTTCTATTGAAGTTTTCAAATGTTAACAAAAGTGGAGGGACATTTCTGTGAGTACTAATGGTGGAGGCTTATTGCTTTTTACTCGCGGCCTCTAAAACTAATTTATCTACATTTGTTACATTATTTACAGGAAGGTCTCTTTTCTCGTGAGAATCAGAAGTAATATTGGCGGAGGCCTTCTAAGGAACTTTGGGGTTGTTCTGAAAACCTTTGTTACTGCTTGGATTGCCATTTTTGTTGTTCTCTGCAATATTCTGTAGCATTTTTTGTAGAAGAAAAGGGAATTTTAATAATTCATAAACATAAATATTAGCCCTTAGCTTTTTTAGATCTTCAACCAAATCATAATCTAAGCTTGGGTTTACATAATCCTGTTTAGTCTTAGTTGATTTAGACTATTTTGGGGGTAGAGTCATAGTGATTTCAGAAGAAGACGTGTTTGTTGTCTTACTCCTAGTATTGTAAGGATGCACTGTTTCGAAATTAGCTTGAAAAATACTATCCGAAAAATGACCAAAAATGTTCAGAGAGGATTCATCCTCTTCTACTGTCTCTTGTTCAGCTACTTGCTCAGGGATTTCAGGAGGCATCAAGTTATCCTATGCTTCTAGAATCATTTGAATAGCGAATTGCAAGATTTCTAGATTTAGGCCTTCAGTATTTGAATTAGGTTGGTTGGTGGGAAAGGGCTTCCTAAATGGGGGTTTGTAAGGCTCTTTGCTTGAATAAGCTTCTTCAGCCGTCCTCTTCAAATCTATAACTTGATTGGACAGTTTTTGAACGACTTTTTGTAAGTTTTCTAAATCTAAGCTTTCAGGTTGGGCTTTGTTTTGGGAAGGTCTAGGGAGGATTTTGATTTTCTTTTTGGAAGATGAACTAGTCTCTATTTCGTTGCTAGTAATGTCTTTTAAGCTGAGGATGTCTTTCTCGATCTGACTGGCCTCTTTGAAGGCTTCTAACAACGTGGCTTTCTTATATCTCTTTACCCAAATGGATATGCTTTGATGTAAGGCTTTCATATAATATGCTATGATAAGATTCTTGGCAGGCATCGAATCCATAGGGATTCGGTTCTTTAGTGTTAAGAACCTTTGATTAAAGTCTTTGATCTTCTCTTTGGGGTTCATTCTTAAACTAGAAAGCTCCATGACTAGAAATTCTGGAGACTTGTCATCTCCGAACTTCTTAAGAAAACAGGATTCAAACTTCTTCCATGACATGATGGTGTGGGGCTGTTGGGCAAAGTACCAGGTAGAGGCATTTCCCTCAAAGATGTAGGGAAATAATCTACAAACTACATATTTGTGCTCGACACTACAGAGTCTAATGGCTAACATAAACTTTTTGATGTGATCTTCGACGATCTGTTTAGAGTCTGGGTCAAATTTAGGGAGCCATTTCTTCAGGTGTTTGGGTAATGGATGTTGAGGCCTAGGTATGGCCACTGCATCTTGGTTAATCTAGGGTCTGGCGGGATTATTCTAGTTGGCCATAGGTGTGGGTGGTGTCGAAGGATTAGATGAGGAACTGCCTTCATTAGAGGACTCTTCTCCAGAAGAAGAAGGAGATGAAGGAGGTGGTGATGGTGGTATACCAGATCCTCCTGCTGCAAGAGTGAGGATTGGATCTGTAGGGTTTAAAGTAAGGTCAATGCCTCCAAGTTGTTCTCTGATATCAGAGAAGTATAATGGTCGGTCCAAAGGTCAGTTTGGTTGTCTTAAATGGGCGAAGGCACTGTGTGTTCTTATGAGAGATTGGCGGACAATCTCTTGTGTGTCACCACCCATAGGATTTGGAGTTACTGGTTCAACTGTGATTCATAGATTGTCGTTTGATGTGGTTGTTGTTTGAGGGACAATGTTGTTGTTTGAATGACTTCTAGTCACTATAGGTGAGCGAGCAGGTGGTGGAGGAGTCTTATGACCACCTCGTGCTATTAACAATTTTCAGGCCCTCCTTCTAGTGCCATTTGTTGACGGGCGAAAATGACCACTCGTCAACTGGAGGAGTGAATCCAGTCCGGGGTTGTCTACTTAACCCAAGCCATTTGGATTAATCCACTCCGATGGGTTTAGCGGCTCCGTT
>JASDQU010100075.1:136688-147580 GCA_032191745.1 Picea mariana
ACTAAGTAACATTTATAAAGTAGCTCTACTTAGCATATGTACAATATATCTATATGATTATGTCTCTAATATATGTATAATATTTACAGAATGCAAATTTTAATCTAAACCTGCGAAAATCAAATATGGATTGATTTATGACAACAAAACTACCATTCAGTCTTTTTGATTTTTTATAACTTTTATAAACAAAAAATGAAATAGCAACTGTCTAATTGAAAAACAAAGATAACAAACAGTACAATGTATTTAGACTACAGGAAATTCCTATATTAATTAAACTAATGAAATAAAATGAGGGAACTAACCTATAATCGCATCTCCCATTTGTCTTGCATACAGTATCCAATTTCGTTGTTTGATGAAGTAAACCACAATAGATATTACAAATGCTTCTCGTAAATGCCAAGCAGCAGCGATTGAATGCTAATGACAAAACATATAAGAGAAGTAGTGACAACAATTTTATGATTTCACAAATGGTCACATTGAGATGAATCTAGCTGTGAAAATTTGTATATAAATGTTCAATGAATAAAGAAGATTAATCTTCTAATCTCAAATTTGAACAGAGTAATTATTGTATGTAATATAAGGGACATAAAATACAGATATCATATAAATTTCATCACATCAATCTGTAATAAGCCATGATATCTAAAGTAGTCACAATTTAATTACAAATCAAAATAACCATAACTTGAATAAAAATACGATATATCGAAGCTAAAGTTGTGCAAATATCAATTTCCATTCAAGTTTGTCAATCATAAATCCATAGTTTTTTGCTCCTAGGCAGCGATGGTCTTTAGTTTACAAAACAACACATTTATATATGTTACAGGATCAAAACGTTTCCTGTGAATATCATCTAATTTGTTCCAAAAATTGTGGGGGATGCAACCTCCCAGATTCTACTTGATATCAAAACTAACAACCTAGTCTAAAAGAAAATAAAAAATAGCATGATGAGAGATTCCACCAGTGGTTCAAATCTCCTTTAGAAATTGTAGGTTCCTAAAAACACATAAGAATAAAAGATTTCAGATGCATTTTCAGTTATTAAAACAAGTAATTCGAATTTTAGTAACTAGCTACAGAATCTCACGATTCTGTAGCTAGTTATAATTATAACTAGAATCGTATTTTATTGAATCAATCAAAACAAACGAGAGGTAATATGTGCAAACAAATAATGTATTCTAATTAAAAAAAAAGACAAAATCGTCCTAAACTTATTTTTAAACATCATACCTCAGATTAAGGGATTCGACTTAATCAAGAAATCTTTGAATTTACAATGGCAGTCGCTGCTTCCACATTCTTAAAAACAATAGACCCTATGTTTTTTTGTCATTTATCTTTGGTTTGAGCTACGGATTGAATTTTTCCATTCTCTTTCGTTATCAAATTCACTTGGTCTTCCAAGGATTTTAGCCAAGACTGAAGTAAGCACATCTCTGTAATACCTATCGATCCATGATCGACATTCGTTACATTGCGGCTGAATAGACTTTGTTTTAGTAGTGATAGTATTAATAGGTGGCGAATTTTCCATTTGACCTATAGGTTCACTACTAAGTTTGATTCCAGGGAAATCGGGATTGTCTTTGAGACATGGTGGAAGGTTTGTAACATAATCATAGGTTTTACCATAGAAAAGTCCATACGAATATGGATATTCTTCAGTCAGGAATCTTTCAATTTCTGAATCAGAATCCTTGCTTAACACAATTGCATTTTGGTCTACACAGGGCTTAGGTTTATTTTGGGCACATCGTGAAACCCAACGAGCGGCTCTTTTACTCTTATAACTGATATCAACATTGCCTTTACACTTTTTCTTTGTGGATTTTTTAACAGACTTAACACCACCCTTGGGATACGAATCTGGTAGAGTGTCGGGTTGGGTAGTGTCAGGATAGGTTGAGGGTTCTACATCACAAATAGGATCACAGGGCAAGAGAGAAGGAGGAGAGATGGTAGGCTCGACGAGAGTTTATGTGATGACAGACTTGTCAACCTATCCTATCTCACTGCTAACAAAACCATTTCTTAACAGGAAAGCATCCCAACAATCATCGTTTAATTTCAACTGATGTACAATAATAATCTTGATCAAACAATGGTGGAACAGGTTAGAGTTAGATTTTTTCCTTTTGAAATGCTTTGCCATTTTGTATAGACTTCGAAGGAGAAAATAAGGCATGTTTAGGGGAAAATCGATAAAACTCATGAGCAACCGCAAGTGATATAATAGAACCAAACCAAATCTCCCCTCACAAGTAATGAATTGTTTCACGATAGCTAATAGAGCATTCCATCTAGGTTTTAGAGTTGGAACAGGCATACCTCGGTCGCAGCTGGTAATCCTCCTTGAGGTGAACAACAATGACCAGGGAACCTCTTCAACCTTTGAGTTTTTAAACCACTTTTGTCTCACAGCTGGTAGATCGGTGGCTTGGCTAATAAAATCTTCGTTTAACTCAAGCTGGACGTCTCCTATTTTAGCCCTGCGGCCATCGAATGTCAGTGAAAATTCTTGAGAAAATGTTAAATTAAAACCCTCGAAATTTTCAACAAACACATGCTAGCCATTCCTTTCTAAGTCTTCTCTGGCATTATCAAACGATAACAATGTCTAGACACCGTTGGGTTCAATCCTCACCACAGGAGACATGACTAACAACAAGGAACCGACATGGGATTTGGAGGTAGGGTTTGATAGTATAAGCACAGAGCCATTGCCCTGAGCTTCCCCAACGCAATGCAAAGACAACTCGAAATGGTAGGCGGGGGTGTTAATTGCTATTTTTGTGAGAAAAATCATGTAGATCGAGGCCATGAAAAAACATAATACCACGCTGTACTTGGAATGACACTTCATCATAATGGTACGCACGAAGATCATAACATTTGAAAACAATCGTATGCATATCCACGATTTGATCACAAAATCAATATGTCAAATAAACAATTGAATCAAATAATTTTATAAATCAAAACCCCATTAACATTAATCGAATGCTAAATGGGTGGTGGTTTAATACTCATGTAACCAAGGCATGGTCAAGACCAAGGGGTTATAACCATGCAAACAACCATGTTCATAGTGAAATACGACAATGCGATAATAGACCAAATGAACCTTAATCCTTTAATGAAATCAAACATGAATTCCAGCTGTGAGTTTTCATGCTTACAGTCATGAAAACGAAACTAAAAAGCAGGTACGCAGAAAGCGACGAGTAACAAGTGTCATTTGATGAAAAAGGTTGTGACGAGTGACGAGAATTTAAAAACCCTGTGTAGGCATCTTGTAGAAGTAGAGATTATATTATTGCTACCAACAAGGCCAAATGAATCCATGCCCAATACTAAAGGCACAAGGTCTTCCAGGTTCTTGGAAACCTCGCAGGGAAGTCTCCATCCTAGTTGGAGCCAGATGTTAGCGATCAAATAATTCATTCTGAAATTTGTTTGAAAAATGATGCCTCATATTATAGAGGAATTTGACTGCCTTTCTAAGCTCTAAAAACTGATCTAAAAGTACCATTGGAAATCTTAGAATTTCTAGATGTCAATCGACTATTCAAGCATGTAAAACGGACTCTCCACGGTTCAAAAATTTGATTTTTCCCAAGGCAGTTTTCATTAAAAAATCTACGTTTTCACCAGCTCATTGGTTCAGACATCTGCTAGTTAGCTGTTGAAAGATTTCCTTTTCACCAGCTAAAGGGCCGGATTCAGGGAAAATTAGTTGGTGAAAGCGTAGAAGAGCCTAGAAATGTCTTCTTTCTGCCTAGATTGCGATTTTTTAATTCCTGAACACGTGGGAAAGGTGTCAAATGATGGATAATAATTAGGAGAAGCTAAATCATCTTTCTCATCCAGCTTTAAAGACATGTGGTGAGGAAATAACACCAAATGGCACAATAATTCTTGACAGAAAATATCCCAGTCATCAAAAACGGATTTCTAAATATGTGATTTTCACCTACATACTGCCAAATAATGCTTTAGTTGTCAAATTCGACTTGTAATGATCAGATTAAACTTATTTGGTTAAATATTAGGTTATTTTATTTTATTAAGTTTTGTACTCTGTTTTCCATTTTTAGAAATCCAAATCCATGTTTATAGGATCTGAGATCTATTGTAAAATATATAAATACCTATCATTTGATAGAAGTAGGGGTTTGATTCTGGGTAGAGGACTATATTATGTTGTAAACAGACTTTTACTATGATAATACAAATCACAATTTTCTCTCTCTATTGATGTCAAATTCTCATTTTCCTTCTGTATTTTTTATTAAGTTGTTTAAGCTACAAAATGATTGTTATCTCATTGGTTAGCTCATAACTTGATATTAAGTTGCTTATCATTGTTTATTAAGCCATACACTTTGTATTCGGTTTATAAACATTATTTTCTCACCACTGAAAGCTATCATCTGATCATTAATCCTTGAGAGCACTAGTTTATTTGATTTTCATTTTTATTGTTTGAATGCCATATTGTAATTGAGTCATCCCATTGATCCACACATACATAAACACAAAAACAAGTTTACCTTAAGTTACCAAGCATCTTTGAACCACAACCACAAAGAGTTTCTTGGAGTGATAACATGTTGGACCATGTTACACTTATGGAGTATGACTGAGGTTGGTCCAATATATGCCTAGTATGCGGAGATACGCACTTGTCGTAAATTATATACAACTGAAAGAAAATAATAAAAATAATGTAGCCACTGTGTACATTGATTGAAGGCCAAAGGCATCGGGGAATATTGCAGGTCTTATAAATAGTACAAGGCCTGGGACGACAAGAAAGGAACCCAATTTCATTTTTGAGGCACATGAAGGTAATAAGATATTTGTATGTGCGGGGAAAACAATAATGGAAGGAGAAGAGTTGTTGGTTGATTACAATCTGAATCAAGTCGACCCATGAACGTCTTCTTTTTATACGGTACAAAACCCATTATACCCAAACTTAAAAAGGGATTACTTAATTTGTGAATGTTTCATTTGTGACAAAATTTTATTTTATTTCTGAATGTTCCATTTGCTAATTTTTGCTCGATTTTTCATTTCCAAATATTTGCTAATTTGTATGTGTGAATGTTTCATTTGATAATATTTGCCAATATTCCATTATTTCATATATTGGTTTTTCAATATTTCTTGCACGTACTAACATTCTTCTTGAAATTCTGCTAAATAATTGTTCACTCTAATACCAAATGTTATGGACCAAATAACCAAATAAAATAAAGAGGACCAAATTTAGTGATGTCACACCTAATCAGTAAAAGAGTGAATTAATAAGAAGTCTCTTTGCATGAGAAACCTGCTTTTATAAGATATCAAATGCAAAATATATGATTATCCTTCAAATGATTTTCCTTGATGTATATATAGGAGACAAAGAGGGATATAAAGCAATAATATGTCAACATAAGTATAAATAATTTAATGATAATGAATGAGGGTTACAAATAGTGTCCTACCATAAAGATATTAACTTACTCTATAGATACGACATTAAAATTTCCATACTATGAAGATGTCAAATACACACACTTCCATTCTTGCAAATATCTACTCTAGGTCATCCTTTTGAATGATACAATATCCATACACCATGAATAGTGTTTGGAATTGGTTTCTTTCCATCATTTTTTAGATCCTACAATATTCCATGGAAACCCCATACAAAACTTCTCTGATACCAATATGATATATAAACTATAGTCTATCATCGATATTACATTGGACACTTTGTTACAAGACATCTTAAATTCTACTACAAAATACCATGAGATTATACTCATTTATACAATGTTTTCTTTTGATAAAAATGTAATATTACAAGTATATTAGTCAAAATATTGAAATGAACTGAGAATATAAGAGAGAACATATATTAGTAAAATGAGCACAACAACACAAGGAATGACAATATGTACTATGGGAAACCTGAAAAACCAACAAGAAAATGAGCAATGCACCTTGTTGTTTACAAAGAAGCATGGACTCACAATAGACACTATCACTTGTGAAAAAATTTTATAAGGTCTTTTTCTACCTTTGTTCTACTCAGATATAACAATAATTTTATCTAGTAATCTTCTTTTTCTACGGTACAAAACCCATTATACCGAAACTTAAAAAGGGATTACTTATTTTGTGAATGTTTCATTTGTGACAAAATTTTATTCTATTTTTGAATGTTCCATTTGCTAATTTGTGCTCGATGTTTCATTTCCAAATATTTTCTAATTTGTATGTGTGATGTTTCATTTGATAATATTTGCCAGTATTCCATCATTTCATATATTGTTTTTTCAATATTTCTTGCACGTACTAACATTCTTCTTGAAATTCTTCCAGAGTGGTGATCGGGGCAAAGGCCTTGAGCATGGAAAAGGCATTGATTGGAGAAAATTCCCTATTTATAGCACTGCATTGACCAAAAATGATGAATATATAAGCGATGAATAAATATTTTATTCTAGAGACCCCTTGCAAACAATAGAATTGTCCCTAAGAAAGGCCAATAGGGAATTTTGGGATTTGGTCGCTGCTAGGCCAGAAACTGCTGAGGATTTCCAAAGGATAGTTGAATTACGCGTTAAGATAGCAAATTATGGGGTAAGTCATGTCATCTAACAATATCAATTTTTGGTTTTAAATTTTGTAATTTGATATATTCAATTAACACATATTTCTCATTGTAGAATTTTGTGAGGTCAATGAGAGGGGAAGGGGAAGGTCCTGGTGGCAGCAACAGGACTACAACAACGAACCCACATGGCCACCAGGATATTTTCCACCCCAAGTGTGCCACCTGAGAGCGATTCTATACCTTCTAGGGGTGATGCCACGCCCCCACAACACACACTAGATCGTACAAGTGGTGTACATGATCACACATCTGATCACTCTTCTGTTGATTGTTACCCTGGTGCTACACATATCCAAAGTACAGAAACAACCACAGTATCATTTTTGGCTAACTAGGACATGGTTCCTCTAAAAATAGTATAGTTACTAGGTATTTAATATATGTCTTTATAGAGATTCATGTTATATAATTGTTTAAACAATCACATATCAGTGAGATTTAAATTACTAATGATGATGATGTTTTATAGGAAACAATGTGTTCTACAATAGTTTGCATGACTATGTATTAGAACTTTTTGGGCCGACCATTCGACTACGATGGAATCGAAAAAATTCCAAACTGAAAATCCTTCTTATCTCCAGACTGGTTGGCAAGTTTGGTGACTTGTTCAATAAGCTGGAAGTCCTAAAAAGGACTAGAAAGAATTTGAAGCATGTTAGAGAGGCATATAGGAATAAGTTAGTACAGGACCCCAAGTGTGAACACCCTTTGGTTTTCCTCGAGAGAGAGTGGAAATAAATTATTCTCGATGCAAGAGAATTAGCAATGAAAGCACAAGGGAAGAAACCACTTGGCCCTGGAAGGTAAGAGGTGTTTTCAATTTACTATGATGGTCTTTTGTTTACTTTACGAGGAAAAAAATCAATATCTAACATATTTCAAAATATTGCGAAGACTCCAAGACACTTCCAAGGAAACAAAGGCAAGACAAGATAAACACGGCCAACATAAACTGGGCCAAGGTGGTTATGGGAGATTGAAGGCATGGGTCGTAAGTGCCTAAACATTTTACTTCTTTTTTTTTATCATCGCCACAAAATATGTGATTCATTGCATCTAGTGACTAATGATTTTGATATTTCTCAATGCAGGGGGATTTGTTCAATGAAAAATCCACAAAAGAAGATATAAAGGTCGAGTTCACGTAGGTTTTGATGGCGTGGTGGCACGACGAAGAAGCTTGGGGAAATTGCCATGTGTCTGTCTGGAGGACATGGTAAATAAAATGAAATTAAAAACTTGTCGATTAGTTTTTACTCATTGATTACTTGTAATGTAAAATATATTTTTTATTCATTTAAAATGTAAAATAATGTGTGTCTTTTCCACATTTGCAGGAGAGTAACAATGCTACCAATTCTCCTGATGTACTCGATGAACCACATCCTAACCCCCATATTGATGAAAGCTTTGTTGCTGAAGGATCATTACATAGTGGTATGCGCGTATTTTTAATGTTTTTCCATTTTTCAATGAGTATTAATATTTAGGGTATATTATGCACTAAATACTTTTATTGTTTCATATGGTAGAGCGTGTAGATGTCGATCGAGAGTGGAGATCAACAAGCATAGAAACAACAATGCAACCACCAGCTACTATTTCTACTACACCGGCTAATCCAAGTATAAAACATTGTAATTAAGTCTGTATTAATTAAATTTCCCTAGGAACAGTGAATAACAATATCACTTGAATTTTTGTTGTTGTTGTAGCAATGGATGCCCATGCGCATCCTCAACCTCCACGCCGAAATACTAGAAGTTCATCATGGCATGAGGTGTTGAGTACTGATGATGCAACACTTCAAGAAGGCCCAATAATTGTGGGGGATCAGTTAAATGATGATGATGACGACTTCATTTGTGCTTTCATGGATACCAAGAAGAAGAAGAAGAAGAAAAACAAATGATTAGACATTTTATTATTAATATAAATCCAATATATTTCTGGTCCAATGTAATGTCTTTTGTTTTCCTAAATGTCATGATTGTTATTTGCTTTCATGTTTTTTGTTTTAGCACATGGCGATGAATTTTTTTTGCTTACATTTAATGTTACTGTCATTTCTAATTATAGTTGTAAAATCTAGATAGATTGGGTATGGAGAAATGAGAGTGATGTGAGAGGGGGGGAGGGGCCAAAAGAGACTCCACCTTCATGTGGTTGGTCATGTTCAATAGAGAATAATTTATTCTTGAAATGAAGAGAAGCTCATTCAAGTATTCGTCTTTAGTCATTAATTTGTAGAGGTTGTTACATATTTAATTACTATTCTAAAATATAATTAAGTCATGTGATGAATCGCGGGATGGAGAGGAGAAACATTGGAGGCACCCCATCACTCAAAGGTATGGATCTTGTTAAGGACTAGTTTAAAGTGATTTTTGGTTGATTTATGACTATCATGATATTTCGTAATGAATGTGGAGATCAATGATTTATTTTAGGAAATTTGAATTTAAGAAGACAAAGTTATGCTGACTCCACGAGTGTTAAGGATAGTGGTAAGATATAGATTCACTCTGACATAGTCCCCCATTCTTGGATGTGTGGGTTTGTTCTTTTGGTCACTTGTTTATTAAATATTTCCTTGAGCTAATGATATAGTTGAAATTGTCACAAGCACACAATTGTAATTATGTTCCCTATATTTAAGTGCAACTTATAATGATTTATCATAAATAAGGAAATGATCTTTTTCTTAAATTTCGATATGAGTCCTAGTTGATGCCATAATTTAGATTTATGTGTTGTGTGGTGATTAATTGTAGCAATGGGAAGAACTTCTTATCATACAATTGAGTTCAGTACTGAGGTGTGTATTGGGAAGAACTTCCTTAAGACTGTCTACCATTTAACTATCCTAAGCTATTTTTGCATCCCCAACCTACCTAATGTTGACCTATTTTCATACTAGCTCCCCCTAGGATATCTCCCCTTTCACGAGATAGAAAATATAGGTATTCATTGACTTGTTGAGGCCATTTACTTAACCTAATCCCATCATGGGATTGTAAAACTACTCATTTGTGATCAATTATAAAGACACCCACACACAGTTTCATGATATAGAATCCTATTACTGAGTGATGAATAGTTTACAACCCTATAAATTATTAGAGATGTGGACACACACCCTACATTAGAGATAAGAAAGAAAAATGAGCGTGGACAAGGTTGGCACTAACACTAAAAAGAAGAGAACAATAGCGAAGAGAATAGAACATGGAGAACATGGGATATCTCCTTAACTCCATATCATCAAATATTTCTTTGGTAAATGAGAAATCATGTGGTCCATACAAATCATGAAATTGGTCCATATTTTATGTTGCATCATTTCTTTCTCCATATGACTTAGATGTCGACCATATTTTTATTCCTATCAAAATATGACAAACGAACAAATTAGATATCAATGATTTAGTTCTGATTAGGAAATCTATAATCAATTATCATATTCAATATACTTACAATTGTTGCAGTTAGTTCTTGTATTCCTTTATTCCCACTATTATGAGTGGCATGCCTCTTTGCTAGCCTTGCCTTTGAGCCCTTATCAATCCAGTGATAAACACTTTCCCTTCCTTTTTTCTTTGGATGTCCCTCGTAACAAGATCATATTCTATCATAGTACCATAAGTACCAATACATGATCCACATTCTAGTGTCGTGATTAATTGTAGCAATGGGAAGAAATTCTTATCATTCAATTGAGTTCAGTAATGAGGTGTGTATTGGGAAGAAATTCCTCAGGATTGTCTACCATTTGACTGTCCTAAGCTATTTTTGCAGCCCCAACCTACCTAACATTGACCTATTTTCGTACTAGCTCACCCTAGAATATCTCCCCTTTCATGAGATAGCAAATCTAGGCATTCATTGACTTGTTGAGGCCATTTACTTGACAATGGATTCATTCATTGGTGTTAATACACTCACTAACTTAAAATATTATATCGATGCACTTTAGTCAAACTTCTAAATCCCTTCATTGGTGTAAATCCTTTGATTGGTGTTATGGTAGCACCCAACGACCTTCATATACATTTGTTAGGTGGACACCATTGGCACAGTGTTGATCAAAATACCCAACAATACAGAGCTATACAATATGTAGAAAATGGGCATATCTATGATTACAACTTGTCAAATTTTCCACATTCCTTCCATACAATGATAGCCT
>JASDQU010100075.1:147886-173389 GCA_032191745.1 Picea mariana
ACAAAATCAATATTTAAAAAAAATGAAAACCAAAATCACGCGCTCATAATTTTTGAGCTGGCCCCCGAATAGCTGCACACGGTTTGCACACACAGAGTGGAGGAGAACAAGGTAGAGGAGGAGGAGAAGGAGGCACGCATGACACACAGGGGAGGCTGGTAGCATAGAAGGAGGCACGTATGACACGTACAAAAGGAGGGTAGGGTAGAAGAGGAGAAGGAGGCATGCACGATAGAGTGGAGGTCGATACCAGGGGAGAAGGAGGGAGAGGAGGAGGAGGAGGAGGGGCACACAGGGGGGGAGGGACTGAATAGCTTCACGTCTGCATGCACGGAGTCAAGGGTAGGGCTCAAATAGCTGCACATCTGCACACATAGAGAAGGAGAGGCACACGAAGGAGGGAGAGGTGCAGCTGGCCCGAATAGTTTCACAGAGGAGGAAGAGGCGCACGAAGGAGGGAGGGATAAATTTTGATTCCATAGACTTCCTTGGAAAAAACCATGGTAAGTTTGCTTCTTCTTCTTCCTCACTTTCCTACTCTACTTCTTCTTCTTGTGGGCATTCTTATTATGATATCTTCGGAATTCCTGATATAGAGTTTAGGGTTTAGTCTTTTTCTTAATCCCTCTTCTACATAAGAATAAGGAGCCCTCAATATAATAATGAGGATAAGATGTGATTAAGAAATATATGCAAACATGAGGTGCACTTATAGATTTGGATATAAGTGTCATCTCCTTCTATGTACCAACTATTGATCATCCCTAACACAACTAAGTTTCCCTTAAAGAATATTAGGCATGGTTTATAAAAGAGGAGAATATAAATAGGAGCCAAGAACACCTTGCAAAAATATTTGTAATGATCCAAATACCATATCTCCACAACTTTTGATAACTCATTGAAAGAGGAGGAAGATAAATATATCACATGTCACACATGTTTAATAAAGAATGTATAGTGTAGATTGCATTCAATATAAATTTAGCTATGTGAAACTAAAGGGATTGTTCATAGTCCTCCCTTTCCTTAGTGATAGTACTCATAGTCCTCCCTTTCCTTAGTGATTAGTGATAGTCCTCCTAATCAACCAAAGGACTACATTGAAACAAGGGGGAATCTTTGGCTAGGTTTCAACTTTGTGAAATTGAGATACCTATAATGTGTAGCTCATTTAGATAAGTTCCATTGTTTCTTTGCAATATTCTCACGGAATAAATTATAGTAGTTTTAGTGCTCTTTAATATGTTTCTAAAAAATTAACAAAATTTTAATTGGATGGAATGCCAATGCTCAGAGATATATCCAACACATGTAACAAGGCGAAATCAACTAGATAAACATGGGAAAACATATCCAACACATGTAGTCAAGGATTTTCTCTACTAGCCCATCTTTCATCCGACGCTAATCTAGTTTTGATATTCTCATGGTATTAAATTTTTCATGGTAATTTCCTAATATGCGTCCTTCAGATTCCCACAGTTCTAATTCAATTTCAAGTATTCAAGAGGATGTTAGGTCCAAGATACCAAAACTTATTGTTTTTTGTGTCTTTTCAGTGCGTGAAATTGTACATTGACATTAAAATTTCCTAAAATTTCCTAAAATTTCCTCTATTGACATTAAAATTTCGATACTATGAAGATGTCAAAGACACACACTTCCATTCTTGCAAATGTCTCCTCTAGGTCATCCTTTTGAATGATACAATATCCATACACCGTGAATAGTGTTTGGAATTGATTTCTTTCCATCATTCTTTAGATCCTACAATATTCCATGGAAACCCCATACAAAACTTATATAATACCAATATGATATATAAACTATAGTATATCATGTGTATTACATTGGACACTTTGTTAGAAGACATCTTAAATTCTACTACAAAATAACCTGAGATTATACTCATTTATACAATGTTTTCTTTTGATCAAAATGTAATATTACAAGTATATTAGTCAAAATATTGAAATGAATTGAGAATATAAGAGAGAACATATATTAATAAAATGAGCACACCAACACAAGGAATGACAATATGTACTATGGGAAACCTGATTGAGGAAAAATCCAACAAGAAAATGAGCAATGCACCTTATTGTTTACAAATAAGTATGGACTCACTATGGAATTACAATAGACACTATCACTTGTGAAAAAATTCTATAAGGTCTTTTTCTACGTTTGTTCTACTCAAATATAACAATCATTTTCTCTATTCACCTATATTACAACTAACTTCTTCAACATTTGGTGTATCAAGGGAACACAATGCTTCTGCATATAAGAGAAATCCTTTTCACCATATAACCTACTCACTATCATGATGAAATCCATCATGGGTTCTCATAAATTAGAGGTGGGATACAAATTAGATGGGAAATTCTAAATTATTTCTTCTGTCTTCCCACATAATTTTGTCCCAACACCTACCCAAAATACTGAGTGAAGAAATAATTTTTGTTTTCTTAGAGGTTTTGCTCCAACCCTAGATGCAAAAGTATTACATGTCAAGTTATCTTTTCAATGTTTATCTTTATCTATACTATAATATGAATACCATTGGCCTAATGTCTCCTTCTCCCTCGATGGAGTGTAGGTAAAACCAAATATGTATCTATCATACCTATCATCCAACTCGAGCAATGAAATTTCAAGAAGGACAAGGGATAACATATCCAACACATGTTACAAGGAGAAATCAACTAGAGGTGAAAAGGTCAGAAGAAATTTTGGTAGGTGCATGAAATTATTTCTTGCTGAAGGAGGATCATGCTGTTATGATGATGAGAGCATAGGTGACATCGAGGTTCCCATGAGGTACAAACACCTACTGAAACATTGGGCACCCAAGGAACTGCCAGAGTTGGACACCGACTTCTATGTTAATGAGAGGATGTATCACATTGCTTTGTCATCCATCCACAGCCTTGGTTTATTCTCCATGGATGGCATAAAGGTAAAATATGGTGGATTATTTGAATTGTTTGAGTATGTTGGACCATGTTACACTTATGGAGTATGGCTGAGGCTGGTCTAATATATTCCTAGTATGTGGATATATGCACTCGCTGCAAATTATATACATCTGAAAGACAATAATAAAAATAAAGGAGGGACGATGTATATTGATGGAAGGCCAAAGACATCAGGGAATATTGCAGGTCTTATAAACAATAGAAGGCCTGGGACGACAAGAAAGGAACCCAATTGCATTTTTTAGGAGTGTGAAGGTAATAGGATATTTGTATGTGTGGTGAAAACAATAACGACAAACGAAGAGTTGCTGGTTGATTACAATTTGAATTGAGTCGACCCAGGAACGTCTTCTTTTGCTACGATACAAAACCATTATACCCAAACTTAAAAAGGGATTACTTAATTTTTGAATGTTTCATTTCTGACAAAATTTTATTTTATTTCTGAAATATTTTACTTTTAGGCATATTTTGTGTTCCTCTACACTTATCCCTCTAACATCAAGTGTTCTTGTATCTTCACACAAGCATTGCACGACCTAAACATTTTCAGTCAACATTTACAGTCTTGGGTTACCTCATTCCATCCCTCTCTTATCTTACCTACAGTTTCCCAACCATAATATCACCAATTCATGGATAGAATGAAGCATGTGCCTCTTATGTTAACTTTGAACAACTACAATGGCATCTACAATACATTTTAGAGGGCGCATTATAAATCATTTGAAAGGTTTTTATGTTATCTAAAATGGGGTGTTAGAATATTTTTTCCTAGTTTGAGAGATATAATCACTAGAAGCACCAAATCTCTATAACACGGTGACACTACCTCTCTCTTGAGTTTCAACATGTATTTTCTTTCTCCACGGGTCATGATAAAACAATTTCCTTATACTGATGGAAATATAGTTTCGATACCTCATATGGATCTTCAACAAAATTTGATTATGCTTCTTGTAGAAAACGTTATGAATGAAATGTTGGGGGAGGTCGCTTACCCCAAGAATTACAATACTAAAATTTAAAGCAAGACATAAAATAACACATAAAATACTCAACAAATTGATAACAAAGTTTGTTTATATGGTCAGCATCTTTGAGTCAGTTTCAATTGAGAAACCTATCCATTCAAAAGGATGCAAAGTAAGTTATTACATTAGAATGGTCTTCAAACTGCAACATAAAATTGGCTTCTTCCTTCAATAATTAACATAGGCTTATGTATTCCCCTATTAAAGGGGTTTCTCTTCAAGTGGGGGAATTTCTTTTCTAGCATCAGAAGAATATGCTCTTCATTTCATATGTGGCTCACCAAACAGACCACCTTCCAAAGCTCAAAAGGTTTCCAAGATGACAATCTCGGTGAGAAGGACCAAAGTTGATCGATCCCAAAGCTAATTACGTCAATACAAGCAAACCTTGAAACCACCAATTGTGAAGATTGCAAACAAAGATGGCCAAGGCTTGGCCTTTACATTCCAATAAATTGGGAAATCCCCCCCTCTTGCATCTAGTAACTTTATCTCTTATATCATTTCAAATCTTGTGGTTAAAGGAATTTATCCCTTGTGATGAAAATAGAGGTTTGAATTCCTCCAAATCTTCCATATTTGACCTTCATGAAGTTATCCCATATTGCTTGGGATTTGGATTGCACCCTTGAAGCTTTTATGCACATCCTTTCTAATGGTTTTGGCTTCAAGCCATCCTTTGGCCCCATTCAAATCATCTTGGAAAAACTTTTGACCCACTTTACCTCATTTGTTGCAGCACCCAAAAGGCTCCTTTCCATTACATCCAAGGAACATGGGAATTTAAGACAATGTTATAGACCACAACATTTGATTCAAGCCGAGGATCTCAATGTAGAAATTCCACAATATTAGTTTGGAAGGAGACACATTACATGAAAGGCGTCCAATTCTTCTACTGACCTCCTCACCTTTCCAAGAATATAAATCAATGTTGTGTATACATACCTCCATTGCAAGCCCTTATGTTTCACTAGATGGCTTGGAAATTTTGATTTGATAGAGTCGACTTATCACTTGCTCTCATGGAAACTACCTTACTACATCCTTGTTGAATTCTCCGATTCTAAGATCTGACAGTTATTGTTTTATAATTTCAATGAAAAATTTCATTTCATGCCATATTTATCATAGAATAACTATACACTGAGAATATAAACTATTACAATGCAACATAAATAACAATATCTAGAAATATTAACCATGCACAATAGACACAAGAACACACAAATTTATCCTAGGAAAACCAACCTTAGAAGAAAACCCAACAACATTTCTTATAGAAGAATCAATTCAAGAGTTTACAAGTTTATCACCATCAAAATATACCAAGAGATATCAAAGAGTCACCTCCCCAGCCTAGCGTGACTCCCAAGAGGTAGCGCAAAAGATAGAATACCAAGAACTTCAAGTTGCAACGAATTTTACCCTGAATTTTACAAAACCCATTATACCCAAACTTAAAAAGGGATTATTTAATTTGTGAATGTTTCATTTGTGACGAAAATTTATTTTATTTATGAATGCTCCATTTGCTAATTTTTGCTCGATGTTTCATTTCCAAATATTTGCTAATTTTTGTGTGTGAATGTTTCATTTGATAATATTTTCCAATATTCCATTATTTCATATATTATTTTTTTAATATTTCTTGCACGTACTAACATTATTCTTGAAATTTTTCCAAAGTGGTGATAGGGGAAAAGGTACTGAGCATGGAAAAGGTGTTGATTGGGGAAAAGACCTCGTTCCTAGCACTGCATCGACCGAAAATGATGAATATATAAGAGATGAAGATATATTTGATTCTATAGACCCCTTGCAGACAATAGAATTGTCCCTAAGAAATTCCAACATGGAATTCCAGGATTTGGTCGCTGTTGGGCCAAACACTGCTGAGGATTTCCAAAGGATAGATGAATTACGCGTTAAGATACAAAATTATGGGGTAAGTCAATTCATCTAACAATATCAATTTTTGGTTTTAAATTTTGTAAATTGATATATGCAATTAACACATATTTCTCATTGTAGAATTTTGTGAGATCGATGAGAGGGGAAGGGGAAGGTCTTGGTAGCAATAGCGGGGCTGTAACAGTGAACCTACATGGCCATGTAGCGACCAGGCTATTTTCCACCCCAAGTGTGCCACCTGAGACCGATACTATGCCTTCTAGGGGTGATGCCATGCCCCCAGAACACACGCCCGATCGTGCAGGTGGTGTACATGATCATGGAATTGATCACTCTTCCGTTGATTATTACCCTGGTGCTACACATATCCAAAGCACAAGAACAATGGTTGTATTATTTTTGGCCGACTAGGACATGGTTCCTCTAAAAATAGTACAACTACCAGGTATTTAATATATGTCTTTATAGAAATTCCTTTTATATAATTGTTTAAACAATCACATATCAGTGAGATTTAAATTACTAATGATGACGATGTTTTAAAGGAAACAATGTGTTCTACAATAGTTTCCATGACTATGCATTAGCACTTTTTGGGCCGACCATTCGACTATGATGGAATCGACAAGATTCCAAACTGAAAAGCCTTCTTATCTCTAGACTGGTTGGCGAGTTTGGTGACTCATTCAATAAGCCGAAAGTCCTAAAAAGGACTGGAAATCATTTGAAACATGTTAGAGAGGCGTATAGGAATAAATTAGTACATGAATGCAAGTGCGAACGCCCTTTGGTTGTCCTCGAGAGGTAGTGAAAATAAATTATTCTCGATGCAAGAGAATTAGCGATGAAAGGACAAGGGAAGAAACCACCTGGCCCTGGAAGGTAAGAGGTGTTTTCAATTTACTATGATGGTCTTTTGTTTACTTCACAAGGAAAACAATCAATATCTAAAATATTTCAAAATATTGTGTAGACCTCAAGACGCTTCCAAGGCAACAAAGGCAAGACAAGACAAACACGACCAACATAAACTGGGCCAAGGTGGTTATGATAGATTGAAGGCACAGGTTGTAAGTGCCTAAAAAAATTACCTTTTTTTTATGATCGTCACAAAATATGTAATTCATTGTAGCTAGTGACTAATGATTTTGATATTGCTCAATGCAGGGGGATTTGTTCAATGACCAAGCCACCGAAGAAGATCTAAATGTCTGGTTCACATAGGGTTTTGATGGCATGGTGGGGTGAAAAGGAATTTTGGGGCAATCTCCATGTGTCTCTCTGAAGGACATGGTAAATAAAATGAAATTAAAAACTTCTCGAGTAGTTTTTACTCATTGATTACTTGTAATGTAAAATATATTTTTTATTCATTTAAAATGTAAAATAATGTGTCTTTTCCACATTCGCAAGAGAGTAACAATGCTACCAATTCTCCTGATGTACTCGATGAACCACATCTCAATCCTCATATTGATTCAAGCGTTATTGCCGAAGGACCATTACATAGTGGTATGCATGCATTTTTAATGTTTTTCAATTTTTCAATGAGTATTAATATTTATGGTATATTCTATACTAAATACTTATATTGTTTCATATGGCAGAGCGTGTATATGCCGATCTAGACTGGAGATCAACAAGTGCAAAAACAACAATGTGGCCACCAACTATTGTTTCTACTACACCGACTAATCCAGGTATAAAACATTGTAATTAAATCTGTATTAATTAAATTTCCCTAGGAACAATGAATAACAATATCACTTGAATTTGTTTTGTTGTTGCAGCAGTGGATGCCCATGCACATCCTCAACCTCCACGTCGAAATACTAGAAGTTCATCATGGCATGACGTGTTGAGTATTGATGATGCAACACTTCAAGAAGGCCCAGTAATTGTGGGGGATCAATTAAATGATGATGTTGATGAATTAATTTGTGCTTTCATGGATACCAGGAAGAAGAATAATAAGAAAAGAAAATGATTAGACATTTTATTATTAATATAAATCTAATATATTTCTGGTCCAATGTAATGTATTTTTTTTTCCTAAATGTCATGAATGCTATTTTCTTTCATGTTTTTTGTTTTAGCACATGGCGATGGATGTTTTTTTCTTACATTTAATGTTACTATAATTTCTAATTATAGTTGTAAAATCTAGATAGATTGAGTATGGGGAAATGAGAGTGATGTGAGAGGGGGGGAGGGGCCAAAAGATATTCCACCTTCACATGGTTAGTCTTGTTCAGTAGAGAATAATTTATTCTCGAAACAAAGAGAATCTCATTCAGGTATTTGTCTTTAGTCATTAATTTGTAGAGGTTGTTACATATTTAATTACTATTCTAAAATATAATTAAGTCATGTGATGAATCATAGGATGGAGAGGAGAAACATTGGAGGCACCCCATCACTCAAAGGTATGGATCTTGTTAAGGACTGGTTTAAGGTGATTTTTGGTTGATTTATGACTATCATGATATTTCGTAATGAATGTGGAGATCAATGATTTATTTTAGGAAATTTGAATTTAAGATGACAAAGTTATGCTGACTCCATGACTATTAAGGATGCATGGCCTACCCTAAACCTAACCTACATCCTAAGCCTAGTAATCCTAGACTCTTAGTGGCCTAACACAAGAGATCTAGACCTAATCTCTATAGCTCCATAAAGCTACTAAAGATACTAACTTGGCACTCAATTTAGGACTAACATAACTATTACAAAGACAATCCCACCATTTTAATGGTAGATATAGATTCACTCTGACACAGTTCCCCATTCTTGAATGTTTTGGGGCAATTAATATATCATTTGATTTATTGCGATGTCTAGAACAATATACCATTGTAACTGTGTTTCGTTGTCTCCAAAATTAATCTGTATTTTTCATCTAGGGCATTAACTGACTAAAGCCAATAACTTGGATCATGTTCCTTCTAACTAGATTTAAATACTAAGTTCCATATAATCATACCTTGCAATTGTTGTTGTCACCATGTTTGTGTGGGTTTGTTCTTTTGGTCACTTTTTTATTAAACATTTCCTTGAGCTAATGATATAGTTGAACCTACGACAAGCACACAATTGTAATTATGTTCCCTATTGTTAAGTGCAACTTATAATCATTTATCCTAAATAAGGAAATGATCTATTTCTTAAATTTGGATTTGAGTCCTAGTTGATGCCATAATTTAGAATTATGTGTTGTGTGGTGATTAATTGTAGCAATGGGAAGAACTTATTATAATTCAATCGAGTTTAGTAATGATGTGTGTATTGGGAAGAAATTCCTCATGACTGTCTACCACTTGACTTTCCTAAGCTATTTTTTCATCCCCAACCTACCTAACGTTGACCTATTTTCATACTAGCTCACCCTAGGATATATCCCTTTTCATGAGATAGCAAATCTAGGTATTCATTGACTTGTTGAGGCCATTTACTTGACAATGGATTCATTCATTGGTGTTAATACACTCACTCACTTAAAATATTATATGGATGCACTTTAGTCGAACTTCTAAATCCCTTCATTGGTGTAATTCCTTTGATTGGTGTTATGGTAACACCCCACAACCTTCATATACATTTGTTAGGTGGACACCATTGGCACAGTGCTGATCAAAATACCCAACAATACAGAGCTGTAAAATATGTAGGAAATGGCCATATCTACGATTACAACTTGTCAAATTTTCCAGATTCCTTTTGTACAATGATAGCCTACCTAGGATTAGAAACAATAACCCAAAGAACCCTTCATTTAACATGAAAAGTTTGTCAATGACTTGTGAATAAAGTTTAGTTAATTAGTAGATGTTTGTCTATGAGTTGCAATGGATTCTTATGAATGCATTGTGTTACATGTTGCTGGTGTGGTATGTTTTCATATTCACCCTGATATAATTTTCAAAAATTACAAGTATGCTTACTAAATTCTACTCTTATTATCTTGAAAGAAAAGCTTCAATAAACCAACATTTTATTCATGTTTTTGGTGCTTAGAAATCTTTTTAAATTACTCTCATACTCAAATCCTTGTTTGTGAGGACTAAAATCAAATTTCATGAAAATGTGTTATATCTTAACTAATTTTGGAAGTTGGGCAGTCCAAAGAGTTCAAAATTTTGCATCTTATTTTATGTTTTTGGTGCTTAGAAATCTTTTAAAATTTCAGATCAGTTTTAATCAAGGGGAAGAAACAAATAACATTAATATGTAAGTTTTGTGCTCCATGAGGGATCCAATACTTTTATGGGCATTGTTCACAACTACATTTTTTCTTCTTTTTGTTATTTAAAGTATTTGTGAGTTTCTATTTGAATCGGTTGGAATTTTTTATATATTTACCTTTCAGAATGTCCAATGGTGCTTATCTCTTCTTCTTTTGGCAAGACCCATGCTCAAAACGCTAGAAGTTTTCTAAAACCTTAGGCCTCAAAACCCTAGAATTTGTCTAAAACCTTAGCCCTCAATTGTATATAGATGAATTGTTTTTGGTAAAAGCTAAGAAAAATTCATGTACTCAGAAGTGGAGGGGAGTATCAAGAATATCTAGATTGAGTGAGTGAAGGAGTATAATATTGGGGTTGTTTTGGGACCATTATGACCTTTGCGGATAGATCCATGGTGGAAATTCCTAATGCATATGCACTATGCATGATGGAAAATATTAGTTGTGTGAGTTGTACTAGAAAAAAAAATTGTGTATGTGCATTATTGGCATGTGTGAAAAGAGAAGGATTAGGGTGCTCATCGTTAAGATATGCTAGCGAATATATAGATTTTCTATGTATATGTCATTTATAAAGGGACAAAATCTATTCAAATCAATATTTGAAGATCATGGAGGAGTTAATGGATATATTGGTGTGCACACAAATAAAAGTGGTAATTCTATATTAGATCCATTGTGTTGACTATTCTGAATTTTCTTGCAAGGAGTGTAGATTTGCTACGATTGACCATGATCTATTTCTCAATAAGTTGTAGATCAACTGTAGAACGGTGTAACCTATAAATGTTATTACTTTGCAAGAATAAAATTTAGATTCTACTCATGCCTTGGTATACTCTATAGGACTTGATAAAATTTAGTTCCATTCTAGTGGCTCTACAATAAATATTAAAAAAAATCTTTAAAGATTCTGCCTGACTAAGTGAACCAACACTAAAAGAGGTGGATATTGTCGACATAAAGGATATGGATTAAGGACAAGCAATTTGTTAATTAAAAAAACAAAGGATGAGAAGGGTAGGCACCCTTCAATCTAGTTCTTGAAAGGACAATTAAAGCCAATGTAATTCAATATAATCCTTAAATACAACCAACTTACTCTGCCATAAGAATTTTTGCTAACCAATCTTAATTACAATTGTATTTTTTATGTCAATACAATACAAGACTTTTTTTTCTACCCCAACAAAACTACTCTCATATTTGCAAGTTCACATAACTTTGAGGTTATTTCTTCCATTTGTCTTGGGCATTTTACGAATTATATTTTTGTATTGTCTCCCTTCAAAATGATTTTGAAAGAATGTGTGTTCATCACCTCTAGATAGTCATACTGCTTTGCTCTGTTGTTTTGTATTGTTTCCCAAGTACATAATGAAAGTTTGCTTCTGTAGCAAACCTCCCATGTGCTTATTCTTGTGTGAATGGCATAATTTTTATTTTTTTTAAACCCCAACATTAATCTCTCTAGAGACTAACATGTTCATCTCTCTACTGACTAACATGTTCGTCACTTGTATTTCCATTTGGTCACAAACTATACTAACATGTTTGTCACTCTAGTGACTAACATGTTCGTCTCTTGTATTTCCATTTGGTCACAAACTTCGTCCTTCATTTGACCTTTTTAACTTCAGTTTTGGTCACTCTAGTGACTACTCTTCATCATTCTACCGACTCAGCATGGTCTATTGACTAAGTTTTCCAGGGTTGTATTGGTCTCTCTTGTGACTAATATTGTTCATTTGACCGACTAACATTCCTCGCTATCCGAAATTTTCCCTATTGTGAATAGGCTTCTTTTCTCGGTCGCTAGCCTGACGAAGATCCATGTGTGGCCGCTAGTTCGACAAATAGATTCTGACGAAAAAAAAAATCAACTTGGTCGCAACAACGACCCTCTTCCAATGAAACTTCATCTCTACTTCGTCGCAAAAACATTCAAATTTAATAGTGTCATAGTTTCCAATAGGGTAGTATTGTTCTTTAATGGCGTCCTAGAAGGAATCCCATGTAGGGGAAACCAGAAATATTACAAATTCCTCTATGACCCTTTTCTCAGAGTAAGTATCCCACTAGTCCTTAACATGGGGGATGATCTCGAGGAGTGAAAAAATAATCTTTTCCCTATCGGAAAAATTGTGGACCAAAAAATACCCTTCGAGTAGATTCAACCATTTATTTACAATATCTACATCTATCAGTCCTTCAAATAATGGAATATCAAAATTTACCTATAGCTTGAAGGGGGTTGCATGCCCGCTTGATGAATATTCTTCTCCTGTAGCTAGCAATCGAAGAATGTGCACAAAGTTTTCCATCATTTCATTCCTTTTTTGTGCAATGAATTCCTCGAGAAACATTTTAATAGGATCGCTCTCTCAATCATCTTTATTTTCATCCCCCATGGGTTATTTTCTGGCTTTGAGCAACCGATCTTGCATCGGTTTGATTCATTCAAGCCCCAACTTCTTGATCCCAAAACTTGTCGGGGAAATGCACGAAGAAAAATAAATGAAGAGTAGACCACTCGGATACCACAAATCCATATTTAGGAGCGAAACGAATTGATTAATAGAATGAATAAAATAAACACAGAGATATGAAGAACAACATATATATCTAATGAACAATTCATTCTATTGAATAAATGAAATAGGCTGAAACTATAAAATTGTATAACTAAAACACTTGCTTGAATGGTGGTAGCTATCTTTGAGAAGAGATGGGGTTGTTATGTGCATTTGTATGAGCATAATGATTACAATGAGGCTCCAGAGGCCTTTTTTATATTAATCATGAATTCCAAAACTCTAGACATCTAAAAACCTAACCCCAGGAGGCGAAACATCAAAATTCATGTGGGCCCCTATGGGTATGTTGGCACCTCAACTTCTCTAGGTCATAAATTTTTCATACAACATCCATTTTAGGCGCGTGATAGCCCATTGGAAAGGTGTTTTAGAGAAATACACATTACACTGTCAAACCCTAACTCCATCTATAGTTCGACTATGGAGAGACAAAAAAACATTTTTTATGGCTCCAAAATGGCCCTAGAAGTACAAAAGGATGTGATGACATGAAAACATAAAAAATAATCTAGTTCGATTAGGTGAGAGGCCACCAATATCTACCTGGAATATGTGTAGGGCTTTATAAAACCCCAAAAGTGTATAACCCGCAATTACAAAGAAGTAGAGAGGAACATGATGAACTAAAAACAGACAAGAGGAGCGAGTGGAATAGGTGGGTGGCCACCAATATCCACCTGGGACAACTTCCTACTTTTCCATGAAGTCATGGCCAACCCCAAACTGAAACAACATCCTAAGGTTCTCTTTCTATCAAAAACAGTTCTAGCCCAATCTGAATCAGTATAACCAATCAGTCTAAGGTCATTTTCTCCATTATAGAAAAGACCAAATTCCTCGTCTCTACAAGATACTGACTCAAGGTGTTCACAAAAAAACATATATCTAGTCAGGTGTTTGTCAGATACATCAACGATCAAATGATTTGTCTGTGAAGCATAAATTCAACCAATTATGACAAAGCATTAACTAGGAGATTCAAATTTGTTTCCATGGGTGTGTTCATGGATTTACACTTGAACATATCAAACCTATTCAGTATTTGAACTGCATACATCCCTTGGTTAAGGAATATCTTATCTAGGCTTTCCCAAACCTCAAGACATAAGAAATAGTGCATTAAGTCTAGGTATTTCATCTCAAACTCTGCAACGAGATTCTTATTACAATCAATGATGAACTTTTCTTCTCTAGTTAAGAATAAGTCATCTACATCAAACAAAAATATAACTGGCTCATCGTTCATAACCTTGAAGTAAAGGTTAGAATCAAATTTACTCTTGGTAAATACCAAGATCGTTAGGAAACTATCAATTCTTCCATACCAAGCTTTAGGAGCTTGCCTCAGTCTGTACATAGCCTTCTTTAACCTGCAGCCATGAGTCTTTTTGTCTTCAACTTCAAACTCTTGAGGTTGTTCTATATACACTTGTTCTTCAACGACGCCATTTAATAAGGTTGTTTTAACATCCATCTGGTGTAAATTCCACTTCATCTTGGTTGCAATATATATGATTGTTTAGATAGAAGTGTATCTTGCTACAAGAGAAAACGTATCTTCATAGTCAGTTCCTTCCTTTTGCAAAAATCCACGAGGTACAAATCTTTCTTTATATTTTTCAATACTTTTCTTAGAAGCATGTTTTATTTTTTATATCCATTTGGAAGATACCATATCTTTTTTCTTTGGTTTGGGAACTATTTCCCACACACCATTCTCTATAATGGATTGGTATTCTTCTATCATGAAATCTATCAATTCTTTCTTCTGAATGGATTCTTCAAAGCAAGTAGGGTCCTTCTCTATAACATAACACATCAAATCCATGTAGCTGGAGGATGGGTTAGGTTTCTTGATTTGTTTGACGGTTCCTTCTGGGGAACCATAATTCTCTTCATATTGAATAATTTCCCTAGCCCAAGATTGATTTATCTTGTGAGAGATCATCATCTGGGGAGGTTTTTCAGATTTTATCATGTCATGATCTTCTTGAATCTCATCATCAAGGGAATTTGTGACTTCCCTCACTGGTTTAGTAACTCTAGGAGCTACACATTCTTTTTCATATACTTCTTCAATCTTGCATCTTCTTGACTTCTTGAGTGCTTAATATTCATCAAAGTTTACATCTCTATTGATCTCAATATGATGGTAACCTGGTATGTAAATTTTGAAGGCCTTAGAGACCTCACAATATCCAATAAATATTCTGCTCTTTCCTAAAGGGTCCTACTCTTTTCTTTTTTCTTTCGAAATGTGTACAAACACTGGACAACGAAATATCTTGAGATAGCTTACTTCTGGCTTCTTTCTGAAGAACATTTCTTCTGGGGTTTTGAACCCTAGTGCACTATGAGATAATATGTTTTGTACATACACTGCTATTTTTGTTTCTTCTGCCCATAAGTGCATTGCAAGATCTAGATCATGGATCATAGTCTTCACTTCTTCCATTATAGTTCTATTGTTTCTTTCTCATACACCATTTTGTTGAGGATTGTAGGGAGTGGTGAGCTCCCTATTAATCCTGACATATCTGCAAAAAATTCCAAACTATTTTGAGGTGTACTCTCCTCCATTATCTGACCTGTGTATCTTGATTTTTATTTCAGAGAGATTCTCTATGAAGGCTTTGAATTCCTTGAATTTTCAAAAAAATTCATATTTTGATTTCAAGAAGTAAACCTAAGCCTTGCAAGAATAATCATCAATGAATGATGACTAGTATACATACCCGCTAAGAGAGGTTGATGGCATTGAACCACATACATCTGAGTGGATGAGTTCCAAGAATCCTTCTTCTTTACTTTTTCTCTTTGGGAAAAGATTTTTTATGTTCTTTCAGTGTGCACATCTCTTGCAAAAACCTTCATGATCAACCTTGAAGTCTAGTAGACCTATAGCTTCCTTTCTCACATATGATAAGGCTTTGTAGTTGATGTGATTTAGTATTTTATGCCAAAGTTCACATGGAATGTTAGTGGAGTGAGTCAAGGCTGCATCTGAGTGACCTTTTAATTTATATAGGCCATGTTCTTCTTTTCTAATAACTATTGCATCTCCTATGGTTTTTCCTTTAGGCCACATAAGGACTTCACCATCTATGAATACAACCTTGAATCCTTTCTTATCTAAAGATTAGATAGAAATAAAATTATTATTCAAACCTGGTACATATAGTACATCCTTCATCTTAATTTGGGTCCCTGAATCAAGTTTGTAATTGGACTCTCCCACTACTTTGATAGGGTACTTATAATCATATCCAAGTGTAACTTTATGGGGAATGTTCATTTTCGTAAGGATAGAGATAATGTCTCACTGAACTGACATGTGCTTAGAAGCACCACTATCTATGAGCGAAGTATCCTCTCCAGGTGCCACTGATCCTGAGAGGGAAAACATTAAGACATAGTCTTCAATATTTTCTTTAATAATCTCCGTGGGTGGATTTTCATCTTCAACTGTATGGGCATGGTGCATTTTTTTCTCTTCTTGTATTCCTCTCTTCTGGTTAGACAATTTTTAGCAATATGTCCCATCTTATCACAATGGTAGCATTGGTAAGAGGAGAAATTGTTTTCTCCTCTTTGACCTTTCTGAAACTTTTGGAATCTCCTTGGAGGGTGAAATTCTTTATGAGAGTGGTTGAATCTCTTTGGGGATTGAGATTTCTTATGTTGATGGATCTCCTTCTGGAAGTGAGACCTATTCCTTCCTTCCTTTAGCATGAGTATATAAGGCTTCATTCCTCCTTTAACTTGATATTCATCTATTGATAGTGTTGCTTCTATGTTGGCTGCTCTTGCTTCTTCTTGAACACATTCTCCCCATAAGCTATCAAAGTGTAGTTTCTCCTTTCTTCCATAGATGGATTGGATGAAGGAATCCCAAGGTCTTGTGAGACCATTAGGAGTTTTCATTATGAGTTCATCTTCATCTAGTTTGTTTTAAATAGCTTCTAGTTGTTCCTTAAATTGAGAGATTCTAGACAAATAGTCATGGATTGTTTCTCCTTTCTGCATCCTTGTACTTTTGATTTGGGTTCTTAGATGCATCTTCCAATTAATATTCTTTCCTTCATACATTCTGGTCGAGGAATCAAACAAATATTTTGGAGTGTTCTTAGAAGCCACTTGAGGGATCAAGTGATCTTTAATAGAGTCTAGAATGATTTTTTTGTCCCTAACCATATCCCTCTAGTACTTTTCTTTTCTTGTAGCTTCTTCGGGTTTCGATACATTTTCCTTTATGAATTTTGAAAGGTCACTCTCTTCAAGAATGCGTGCAATCCTATACTTATAGGAACATAAGTTTTCCACACCTTCTAATTTGTCAACAAGCTTGGTGCTTGCAGACATCTTGACTCGGAGCTGAGAAAATGACCAAAAATTCATAGTGCTCAGAAATTAGATCTGAACTTACCATGAGGTTTTCTTAGACGAGGTGAGTAGATTGGCATAGTTAGTTTTCAGAAAATCCAAATTTTACCCCTTGAAACCGAGCTTGCAAAAATTTGGAATCGTACTTATGGTATTGGTTCTAGTTTCTTGGTTTTCTGGTACCAACCAAAACTAGGGTTTCACTTCTCAGAGTTTTTGGCCACATAGAAGGTCTTCTCAAGCTACCAATAGGTTTTCTAGGCTAGGGCATGGTGCATGCTTCCCTAGGTGGTTTTTATGGTGAAATTCTTCTCCAAAAAAGCCTTATTTTTCTTGTACGACAACAATGATGTTTTTTCTTATCGAGTGAAAGATGGTTTTAGTGGCTAAAACCACTTTAATTAGGCCTGAGGGTCGACTTCTTAATTAGCAACATATAATTAGGGCTTGACAAATTAACAAAAGGGGATTTGGTCTAATACGAAGCCTGACATGATCAATCCACAAAAGGGGATTGATAATAACTTAATAATAATTAGAATACTCTTTGCAGTTACAATATTTCAACAACTACAAGTATATATCCTAACATGTTCCCCGAAAAACAAAGAAACTTTGAAAAACATTAACATAATATAGACTAAGAGAGTTTGAGTTTAGTGTCCACTTAAGTTTATCCCCATTTGTCTTGAGCTCACATGTGAACAATTTGTTGCACCTTGAATCCACTATAAGATATAGTTGAACCTACTATGCTAACTACTTGATTCTAAGTCATGGTGTGGAAGTCCATCAATGCTGCTACATTATGCTTGATAAGCTAGTTCTACTGCTTTAATTTGTGAATGACTTTGTCTTGGCTATTAACTACTTTTGTAATTACTACAATTTCCTTATATCAACTCTCCTAATGCTATGAAATTTTGGCCTCTATGCCAACAACGGGATTCTTGGTTGCCATAAGAGTTGTATTTTGAAATCTAAATTTCCTCTTGAACTCATGTAATTCACACCCATTGGAAGGGAAAAAGATTTTATGGTTATGCCACATTGTAGTTGGTTCCTTGCTAAAAGAAAAATCATCGAGAATTGTACAAGGGAAAACTAAAACTTCTATGTAATTAAACAAAAAGAACCAATGATTGTGCCAATAAATTTTTTAGACGAGAGTCCCAAACGAGAGAGAGGATTTTTGGTCATAGAGGAGCAAACAATGCCATTCCAATTTCCACTGAGGTCAACACAAAATGGCCCAACGAACTCCCAAATAGGTTTGCATACAGACCACCTTGTCTCCTAAGCATGTGTAATAATTCCCAAGAATCATGAAATCCAAGATATGTGAATGTGGGGGAAATATCCCACCTTTATCAATAATTAAGTGATGGGATAGATAATAAGGTCGCGAGTGACTTAACCAAGGGTAGATGAACAAGATGAATTGAAACAAACATCATGAAAAGTGCTTCCCTGTACGCTTGAGATCCACATTTTTTGTGGTTCTTGATGGCCCTCATAATTGTGATTATTGGTTATGTGGTGTTCCAAAAAAATAAAATTCCTTGATCAAGGTTGGAATCTTGTTTGGAGATAATCCTCCAAAAAATGATATTCTTTCTATTCCTTTGGGATATTAAATGATCCCCTCATTCCTTTCCGACCATAGATGACCTATGGAAGCCCCATCAAAGAAAAGAGTACATTTGTTTTGTTTCTATCTCCAATTTGCAAACTCTTCCTCTCCCATTCTGAGTTTCCACTTCTCCTTGGGTGTATTTATAGTAAAATATTTCTAAATGACCACTTTATGTAGTTTAAGAATATTTCTTACCCATTTTCTCTGTGCATGATCTGCATGATCCATTGAGAGAGGGGAATTTAATGAAATATTTTCTTATTTTGAACTAGGCATATATATTAGCAAATAAATTTAGGAATGATCATCCAAATTTACTTAAAAATAAATAAAAAAATTAAATGATCTTTTCCACTCTTTTCCTAATTTCCTTGTAGGTGTTCTCCCATACTTTTCTAGAAAAATGGCATTCAAAGAAAATATGGTGATTATTTTCACTTACTTCATAGAAAAAGAAGCACCTAGAAAAGGACCCTCTATATCATTCTTTTACTTTATAGCCTTGCAAGCCCTAACTTGTTCATCAATAATTGAAGTATCAAATATCGCACAACCCACTCTAATCTTGAATACAAAATTTACTTGACTAAATAACCCTTTAACAGGAGAAATCCTTTTCCAACCTATCCATGTTCCTTCATCACTCCACTCTATGATATGCGAGAGCTTAATATAACCATGTCTTACATACCAATATTATATAACTTAATTCCTCTATCGTTTCTAATGGAGGCTTTCCAAATATGTTATCTGTCCAAAGATTTATTAACTTTCCATTTCTTAGAATCCACTATAATTTGGACTGAATTATAGGTATTTTTTATTTGAAAAGTTTTGGAATCATAATTATTAACTTTCCATTTCTTAGAATCCACTATAATTTGGACTGAATTATAGGTATTTTTTATTTGAAAAGTTTTGGAATCATAATTTATTAGGGTTACACATTTGAAGGAATGTGAAATTTGGACTGAATTAGAGGTATTCTTGATTTGAAAAGTTTTGGAAACATAATTATTAGGGTTACATTTGAATGAACTTGAACAGTCAAGTTAGTATTATGGTCATAGATGTTTCAATATACTTCTTGAAATTCAAATCCAAAAGTCACATCAATATATTTATACTTGTATAATATCAATGAATAATTGAAACTCATGCCTATCTCAATTTTTGTGTTCTAACACTGTGATCCAATCACCTTAGTTATTAACTTCAATTGCGTCGAGTCATCCGGATGTGCTGTTTGAACGCTTTTGTTTTCGCGTCTAGTCTGTGCCTCTGCATCTGTCTCTCCTTCTCTGGAAGTTATATTTTCTCTCCTGAATAAAGAAACGTCTCTCTTCCTGTCCATCTGGATCCCAATTCATTCCATGATCGTTCAAGTCTATCTTTCACTCTCTCCTCGCACAAAATGCCTCTCTTGGCATGCCTCTCTATTTGCTTCACCACGGGCGCGAAACTCTAATTCATTTTCCGACCCTAATTCATGTGACCTTGACTGTTCCATTTATCACACTACCTAGTAAGGGGATTGAGAGAAAAATCTCATTCAATTCCAGAGCAAACATAATTTCCAGTTCGATAGCTTGTTAGCTGAGTCTCCTCTGTTTATTAAGAACCACCATCGACATCAACACAAGTAGCACCAGTAATTGTAGTTTACCCAACCATTCAATTTCAATTGGTTTCATAATCCATTGGGGCCCATCGACTGTTCTAGGTTGATCGTTCCCTTCATGCCCCCGTCATCCCTCATCATACACAAATTTTCGACTGACAGTGGAATGTCAAGTGTAGTTACACAACACTTGGTAGGAGCTTTGTAACTTAGTTTCTAGAGATGCATACTAAATGGGTCATGTCCAGAATGAGTGGCATCGCCTGAGAAATACAGACTCTCACAGGGAATGAGTCTCTTTAAAGTTCAAGCATTGTACACAAGTTTCCCCGTACATTTGTACAGTTTGGATTTTTAATTTGTATTCTTGCTCCGAAATTGTTGAGCACAACTGACACTCCGGTCTTTCGTGGATCCTGCTGGTCATTGGTTTGACCGCATGTGCAAACCGAAATTGAAAGAGAGATACCTTGCAAAAGAATGTTCTACAATCATAGAGCTAAAGATGTCATGTAGAGTTGTTCGTTTGCACAATATTCTTGGAAAAGCATCTATTATTGCATGATTTTTAATTTCTAGGGCACACAATTTTATGATCCGCATCTTAGAAGATCAGTTCATTTTTCCTATCTTTGTTAAGGCGAGAAATATCACATTGCTCATGAGTTATATAGGACAAGAACTTAGATTAAAATATTTTTCCTATTGTGTGAGCCCTCGTTCCCAAGTAGTGGCTCTATTATCTCAATTTCATGTGTTCAGAACTGGGATAAATGTTGTGTAATTGTAGCAGGTGCCTCCCTAGGAATGCTTGAGCCAAACATCATTTCCAACAACGAGTTATCTATATATGAACAAAAGTATTATGTAATTCAATAATATAATGATGAAACCTGCTCTATTAGAATAATTCTTAGGAAAAAGACTTCTCATGCCTCCTTCTCTTATTTATACTAATTTTATCTTCTAAGGAAGATTTTAGAGGATTATCTTTCTAGAAGCAAAAAATTTTATGAGGTCTTCTTATATTGACTTGTTCACATTTATTAAATATGCCTTATTAACTAATGTTGGTGTTTATTACATGGAAAATATATTATTCTACCTACATGAGGGGTTAGGGAGGTTAGGTCCCTAACATACTCTCCCCTTGAAGAACAACATTCTCTTGAAGGATTGAGATGAGGAATTTGTTGCAGAGTGGTGGTTGACTCCCAGGAGGCATCTTTTAGCATCTTTTAGAGTTGTATCTTTTAGAGTTGTATTTAAGAATGATATATAAAAAACATGATGGATCTTAGAATTAGTTGGAATAGCTAACTGGTAGTCCATAGGCCCCACTCACTTGAGAATGGTATAAGGACCATAAAATTTAGGAGAAATTTTCTGACAATGTTCATCTTTGAGTGAAGTCTACTTATAAGGTTGCATATAAAGAAACACCTGGTCCCCTTTAGCAAATAGATGTTTGAAACGAGTTTGATCTTCTTGTTTCTTCATGTGATTCTGAGCCATGACCAAATTTTCTTTGAGGGTACAAAGAATGGCCTCTCATATTGTAATATTATTTTCAACCTCCTTAACCTTAGAGACACATGACATGTATGACAGAACTGATGGTGGATTTTGTCCATAGACTACTTCAAAAGGATTCATGCGCTTAGTTATATGCTAAGAGGTGTTGTACCACTACTAAACTAGGGGTAATCATTGAGCCGACTAATTTTGTGGGTCAGGTGAAAAACACCACAAATATGTTTTCAAATACTTGTTGACAAATTCAGTTTGACCATGAGTCTAGGGATAATAGGTGAAGCTAGGATGCAATTGAATTCCCTTGATCCTGAACAATTCTTGCCAAAAAATACTAGTGAAAGTTGGATCTCTGTTAGACACAATATAATGAGGCATGCCATGAAGTTTGAAGATATTATCCATGAAAAATTGAGCTACTATGGATTCGGTGAATGGGTTTTGAGGAGAACATAAATGAGCATATTTGAAAAGAATACCAACTACCACTGTGATAACTGAATTATTTCCCGATTTAGTTAAGCCAACAATGAAATCCATAGAAGTATCTCTCCAAATAGCACGATGAATCATAAGCAATTGGAGTGTGCCTAGGGATTTGACTATTTCTTCCTTGTTGCATTGACATACATCACATTCAACCAAAAATGTGCTGACGTCATGTTTCATACTATCTCAGAAAAAATAATGTTTGACCCTTTTCATAGGTTTTGGTAAACCCTGAATTAAACATTGTTGATTTAATTTGTGACTGTTTGCTTAAATACAAATGA
The DNA here is from genome assembly GCA_032191745.1 of Picea mariana. Classification (NCBI taxonomy): domain Eukaryota; kingdom Viridiplantae; phylum Streptophyta; class Pinopsida; order Pinales; family Pinaceae; genus Picea; species Picea mariana. The sequence goes on from JASDQU010100075.1 coordinate 170,608, forward strand.
CCTTTGTAGTAAAGGTATTCATTTTGCCAAGAATACTATGGAGAAGTTGGAGAATTGTGTTGCAATTATTGGATCATGCGAGAGAGTTAGGGGTCTTGCAACCATTCCTTGAGAAAAACTTGGAGCCAATTTGATACAATGAAGGAAAGGGAAAAGAGGGAGCCTTATTCTTCATACTTCCTCGAAAGAGAATTAACAACCACATTTTATTTTCCCTACTTATAATTGATCTCATAATTATATCCAAATAGCTTGGTCAAACATTTTTTTTGCTCCTCGAATGAAATTCGTTGTTCCAGAAAATACTTGAGAATCTGATGATTAATTTTAATTTGTAAGAATTTCCCCAAGAGATAAGGATGCACTAAATCCACGACATGTAGAATAACCAACATTTCCTTTTCATAGATTGATTGGCCCAAATGTATCTCCGCAATTTGTTTTCTAGTGAAGGAAAGAGGCCTTCCATCTTCCATGAGTACAACCCCAATTCCTTTCCCTATGATGCAGACCCACTATACCTCTTTAGGGCTACACGACCTCCCAGTCAGGATCTTCTGATTTAGGAGCCGAAGTGGCTCTTCTGGCTCCAAACTAGAATCCTTTGAATGAACACACAGGTCCCCCACAAATGCTCAGTTGGCTTTTCCAAGCACCAAGCGTGAGCTCCCACAGCACACGACCAAGAGCCGTGACCTTGCGCTAAGCCAAAAAGGGCGCTTCTCATGGACCGGACCTTCAAAAGTCAAGCGTCCCATCCCTTTGTCCTTCGAATCCCTAGTCCCCAAAATGCTGGAATATCATGGACTGGGACTTCACAAGTCAAGCATCCCATCCCTTCGTCCTTCGAACCCCCGGTTGCCAAAATGCCAAAATATTCCAGCACCTAGTCCTTCAAGTTTTTGCATTTCACGAGATCAAAATGAAAGGGATATCTCTATTCCTTGGAATCCCCAGTTGCCGGAATGTCGAAATGTACCAACGCCTACTCTTTCAGGTTTTCGTATTTCATGAAATCTAGGTACAAGGGATATCTCTGCTCCTTGGAATCTCCAGTTATCAGAATGCCGAAATGTCCCAATGCTTATTCTTTTAGGTTTTCTCGTTTTGTGAAATATGGGTACAAGGGATATCTCTGCTCCTTGGGATCCCTGGTTGCCGGAATGCTAAAATGTCCCAGTGCCTATTCTTTCATGTTTTCACATTTTGCAAAATCTAGGCGCAAGGGATATCTCAGCTCCTTGGAATCCCCAGTTGACGAAATGCAGAAATGCTGAAATGCCTTGGTGTTCGATCAATGGCTCACAATAATCCCTAGGATCTACGGTACACATTTGACCTCACTATTTCCCTATTTAACAATTCAATATTTTGGGAGACAAGGACCTTTGTCCTTCCAACTCGTGGTACCCGAAATCACGAAATGGACCAACGGTCCAGATCTATTTGATATCGATGGTCACTATTCCTTCTGAGATTTGGATGTCAAAAAGCACTCGTCGCTAATCTCCTCGCAGCTCCACCTTATCCAACGGCTGGGAGGGTTTCAAATTTTCTCTTCAAGGACTCTCCACTATCCATTTGGATCTTTAGGATCCCCCCTCTCGAATCTACACAACGTTAAAGCCTGCACTTCTCCTTCGAATCGAACGGTCTGCAGGATCTTCTGCCACGATCCAACACTTGATGACGTTCTTCCTCCTGAGATTTTACTCACTTCAGACTTAGAAGATTTTCTAAGTCTTCGAAGACTCGATATTCATTCCTTCCAAGGAATGAGTTCCTGGATCTTGATAATACTTTTCAAAGCGTTATCCCTCCTGAGCTTTGCCTAGTTCAGACTTCAATTTCCTGTGCACTCCTTGCGTTTCAGGGATTTCGATAACTCAGATCCACAGTATTTTTCGTAGAGAAATTCCTTCTAATCTCCTTACGCTCCTCTCTGGCTCGATGCACACCTTGCAGAGCTTCCAATGAAGAGAAACAATTGAAACTAGAAAAACTCACAGTTCCATCCACTTGTTCATGTAAACAGAAAATGGCAGGAAAATGCACACAATTCACACACCATACATTTGGATCAATTTTCCATTCTGTTATATTCACAAGTTCCCAATGGCTACATAATACACTCAAAATTATAGTAGTTCAAAACACTGAAATCTCTTGCTAACTCGCAGTTCTCTCTTACAGCTAATTCCTCTCTGTATTGTCGCTCTCTCTAACTGGGTGTACAAACTTCTACATAACTCAAAAATGTTTCCAGGGTTTCCCCTGGCTACTTGCCTACTCTAAAATTCATCCTACGCTATCTTAGTTCAATCACATTCCAAAGCCAAAGTGGAAACTCCTTCTCTATTTACAGTTTCAAAAACTTGCCTCAAAGGGTAAAATTCGTCACCGGTTCAAGCATGCCTCCAAAGGTGAATTCTGGAATTGAGTGGAGGTAGATTCAAAAATCGGTTGTAACTACCCATGTTAAAGTTCTGGAAGAACTCTCACGTGTTGAGTGGTCCTACCTCTGTGTGCTTGCCAATGATGCTCCTGTATCATACTCCACTTGAAAAAAATTCATGGACTCATGTCCATGAGCTCCTCTACTGAATTTACTTGCTTCTAGATAGAAGCTTCATTTTTCCAACTAGCATCTTCTATTGGGTGTCCCTTCCATTTGACTAGATATTCAAAAAAGGTCTTCCTCCTGGTCTTCTATTGTTAAGGTCCTAACCCGCACATAGGTAGATCAATGTATTCGGATGTAATAAAGGTCAATATTAATAAG
>JASDQU010100075.1:181563-203344 GCA_032191745.1 Picea mariana
AGAAAAGAGAGAATGTGAACTTTGCGGAAGAAACAATGACTGTTACTGGGTCAAAGTGAGCAAAAGAGAAGAAAAGATGAAGAGAAGTAAGTCGTTAGATGAGGAGATTGAGGATGACAGATAAACAAGAAAGAAGGATTGTGGACAACTCAACAAGATGAAAAAACCACCATTATATGCTTTGGATCATCACGTGAGAAGGAAGGAAAGATAGGCTGGCGAAGCCCTGAAAATACGGGTCAAGTTGACCTAGGGTTTTAGACACCTAGGGTTTTGGTCTCTAGGGTTTTGGAAACCTAGGTTTCAGCCTAAGGATGTTGGTGAGCTATTGTAATGTATAAATAAAGGTCATAAGGACCTAGTTTGGGTTGGTAAGATATTATTGTCAATGTAGTGGTATTGTTTTCATGAGTGATTGTTGTTGTGTGAGAGAGAAGTGCTAAGAGTGAGAGCCTTATATTATTGTAAGATCTTTAGCTAGGTGCGAAGATCAACCCTATAGCTGGGTGTGTAGGGAGGGGAGAGAAAGAGAGGAGAAGAAGGAAGATCTGCTAGCGAAGAGCGCGGACAAGAACTATATGCTTTACCTTAATATATTATAGCACAGTTCGGTGGATGTAGACCTAGAGAGAGGGTGAACCACGTACATATTGTGTTGTGTGTGATTGGTATTTTATCTTTTTCATTGATATACTTTGATTGCATTAATGTTTTATATCTGATAAGTAGATGTGCAGAATAGATCTAAGTTGATAAGTGATATATGAATGTTGTGCTATTCTTGTGTTAAATCCACTTGATCTTCCCTTTGGTTGTATACATCTCTGTCCTACAACCCCCTCATAACTGCTTCAGGTGAGACTGCATCTATTTTGTAGGTGTTGTCAAAAGGGCTAGTAGTTAGGGCTTGTTGGTGTTCTCTTCGAGCTGAACCCTGGGTCTGCCCCTGTCCCAACAAATGGTTTTTTTTCCAGGATAGGAATCTTCTTGAGGGAATGTCAAGGTGGTTTCCATCAAAGATGGAGACTCAAAAGTTTATAGAGGATCAAGAAAAGGACTTCGCTGAAGCCCAGAACCAAAACCCTAATCTTAGTATAGAGGATTGGTTGGAGAAATATATCTTCACTGATATAAACAAAATTTTCTTTGGGGGAATCCATCAAGAGCTATACGAGTGGCTAGCTAGATTAGTAGATACCCAGTTCAAGATCTGATCTAGACCTCCTGTGGTTTGGACATCAGAGCTAATCAAGAAGGTCAAAAGAGTTGATAATTCTATATCATGAGTAGTAGATCACTGGTTTGATAGCACAATTGGAGGGTACATCATAGATTTTTATGTTGGCAGACTAGAATCATACAACCAAGCTGAGAGATACTTCTTCAAGGGACCCAGAGGAAAATTTCTACAATTCCTTAAGTTGAGACTCAAGATGTTGTTTCATGAGAAGAACATCTTGAAGATACAGCAGATTGGTCAGATCTAGAAAGGCTAATATTCAAGAATTCAGATAGTGACAACGACGCAGAAGTTGGACATACACGCGGTGGGAGAGTGTTCTGAGAAGTTCACCTTCAAAACCTATTTAATAAGAACCATGGGGAGGAGGGTTTCTATAGTGGAGAAGAGTCAGATCTGACAGACGGGGAGCATTCAGAGCCTACTGGGATAGAGGAAGAGAAAGTTGAAGAAATTCGTCAGGGAGAACCTGAAACCTCAGAACCTGTGCAGACCATCGAAGTAAGTATTGTTATCCCTCCTGTTGATTCAGTACTATTAAGCATTTAGAGTAATCCTAGCCACCATAGTACCCAAATCGCTGTCACTAGTAATCCACCACATACTTAGTCAAGGACCCTAGGAAGATCTATGGAAGATGAGACGAGGATTCCTATATTTAGGGGAGATGGATCTGAAGATCCTGATAAACACTAGTTCCTATGTGAAGCCATATGGAATATTAAAAATGTAACTAATGAAGCTGTCAAAAGAACCTAGTTTAGTGCCACTCTAAGCACTCGTGCACTAAGTTGATACATGAATCTTGTCCAAGGACTTGCACAGTCTAAGCCACTAAATCAGATTAAGAATGTGTTGATTGCAGATTTCAAGAAAACAAGTCAGAGTCACAATGTATTACAGAGATGAAAGAGATCAAGAAGAAGGTGGCTGAACCTGTTTGGGAATTTGATCAGAGATTCAAAACCTTAATAGGTCGATTGACTTTTCATATCCTAGATGAATAGAACAAAGAATGGTTCATTGCTTCCCTCTTACCACACATCAAATTCCCTCTGATGCAACAAAAGATTGCTTCATAGTCTGAGGTGTCGGAGATCACCATGAAGTTAGACTCAACCCCTATGGGAGAATCCATCTCAGGTATGAGTCAGATCTTGAGTTAGCTAACTAGTTTGTCTTTGCAGGTCGAAGATATGAAGAAAGACAAGGGAAAAGATAAAAGAGAAGACATCTGGTGTGTCAAATGTAGATCAGAAGGCCATGAAAAGAAACACTGTCCCTTATTCAATGAATAGTTGGATTCTAGAGCTCTGATCCCTTTGAAGAAAGTCACCTTAACTTGGTGCAAGGTATGAAAAAACAGACATCGCCCTGGTGAGTGATACTACATGAAAAAGTATGTTTAGAAACCTACAAATTTGTATTGTACATTATGTAAGTCCATAGGACATGATGATAAGGATTGTAGGGCTTATGATCTCATGCATGAAAGTTTAAGAGACATATACAAGATTCAAGGTGATGTACAACAAGAAGGAAACACTATGCAATATAACTCTCCTAGGAGAGGCAACTTCAATCCTCAGAGGAAGCTGACAAGGAGGAGGAATGGGTCGAGGCCGAGGACATATAATCTATTATAACTGCGCACAACCAGGACACCTCGCAAGGGATTGCCAAAACCCTTGTACTACTTGCGGCTACTAGAGCTCGTTTGACCATGTTATAGAATATTGTCCTATGATGCTAGCTAAGTTTCAAGAAAGATGAAGACCTCAGCAAAACCCACAAGTGAAAGTGATATATGTTGATCCTTGTGGAGAAGACCCTAGAGTCGTTGATATAACCAGAGGAGGCGCTATTATAGGAGATGATAGAATGACCCAAGGGAAGACTACAAAAGATTTAGGAATTAGGAAAGATGCAGATAAAACCCAAACCTTTGATGCTAAGAAATAAAGACAAATATTTGAGGAATCCAGAAAAGAATTTAGAGGAGACCAAGGCTCTTCATCAAAGAAAATACCATAAGTGAGAGAATATGGAATGCCTCTGTCATTTGATCAGTCTGCTTCGCCAAAAGAAGGAAAAGAGGTAAGCAAGCCCATGGAATTTTTATATACTTGTATTAAGTTGATTTAGGATGAAAGCGTTGTACAAGAGTTACAAAATTTAATTAGACAATATGAGCTAGGAAAGATAGACCCCTTACTGAATAGGTAAGTACACCAAATCGGTAAGAAGAGAAGGAAAAATAAGGAATTACATTTAAATGCTCAAATAGGAGAGTATGAGATAGATTATGTAGTCCTCGACTTAGGGCCGAAGGTCAATGTCATGACGAAGAAAACCTAGGTGTTGATGGGAAAGTCGAGGTTGATATATTCCCCTATCAGGATTACAATGGCCAATCAACAATCTGTAAACCGTTTTGGAAGATTATAACATGTCCCTATGGACATTGATGGAGTAAGAACATTTGCAGATTTTGAGGTAATTGAGATAGTTGATGGTAGTTGTCCTTACCCCGATCTGTTAGGAATTGATTGGGATTTCAATAATTCCATTGTGGTTGATTTAAATAAAAGACATATGACTTTTGAAAGAGATGGCCTTGGGGTCATTGCCCCTTTAGATCCAGATGAAGGTCAGTGGTACATAGAACCTATCAAAGAAGAAGACCATGCATATGCACTAGAAAATATATACAAGCTAACAGTCAGACAATAGGATTACATTAATCCCATAGCCGATGGAAACCTAAGCTGGTGAAGTGACAACGTATGTTCATCCGACTCTTCTTCCTTTTTTACTTCAACTCCAGACTATGCAATGCAACCTCTACTTTCTGCTCGATGCCTCCTCTTTTTCCCTTGTGAAGATTGTCTTTTATGTGTCTGGTACCCAGTTTCGTCTACACCTGGTACCTATACCCTCTTCTTCTTGTGTTTACTAAGAACTGTGGGGCAGTTGGTTGTCATAGTATAATTTAAACTGGCTCCCATTCACTAATCCTTCCTTCCATTCTCCATTCAATGTTTTCAATTGCGCAGCTCCTCCCTCTGTAACATAAGCGATATCGTATGGCCCTAGCCAATGCATTCTGAACTTCCTAGGATGTTTTATGAACTTGTTGTCATATACTAGTACTAGATCACCTTGTTTGAATTACTTCTTCTTGATGTGCCTGTCATGATAGGCCTGCAGTTGAATAGCCTATAATGATAGCAGTCTGGAGTTTGCACTTGAATGAGGTAGATGAGATCAGACAAGATGCTCTTCAAAGGGATACCCTTATACAAGAACAAAGGACTAAATGGCATAATAAGTAAATCAAGAAAAAGACTTTTCAGTCAGGTGATTGTGCCCTATTGTATGATAGTAGGTTTAATAATTGTAAAGGTAAATTATCTACTAGATGGTTGAGACACTATGAAGTTGATACATTTTACAACAATGGTTCAGTTAATATAAAGACCATTCATGAGAATCAAACCTCCTTTCTCATGAATGTACATCGATTGAAGGTTTATCATAAGCCTCTATCCAAAGAGGATTTTATCAGACATATTCTTCAAAATTATAAAATTCAATTGGAAAGCAAGGGGACTTCTCCTCCTGTTGATCCACCATAGTAAGTTTGTTGTGTGAATTAATTTGCCTCTGTACATATCTGTAAATAGGTGTGTCATTATATATAAATTTTGGTGTTACTAACAAAAAGAAAAAGTTGATTGTGTTCTCATGTAGATACATGAATAAGGAGGACATCTTCCAGATGTAGGTTTATCCCTTTATCGATCCATGGTAGATTATTTATGGAAAAGGAGATAAATGGAGTTTTCTTTAAGTTTTCCTTACTCCTAAAAATTGAAAACACTGACAAGCAAAAATTGGCCTGGGCTCAAGAAAAATCCACAGGACAGTAGATGGAGTTTTCTTTAAGTTTTTCAGACTCCTAAAAATTGAAAACATCGGCAAGAAGAAATTGGCCCAGGCTCGAGAAAAATCAACGGGACAATAGATGGAGTTCTCTTTAAGTTTTTCAGACTCCTAAAAATTGAAAAAACTGGCGAGCATTAACTAATATGGGCTCAAGAAAAATCCACATAATAGTAGTAGTTAGGGTTATTTTTATAATAAAATGGAAATGGCAACAAGAGCAGTGATCATCTTGGTTCCAAAAAGAGGAGGATTTTGAATCTCAACATGAGGTTGTCTAGTTACAGAGTACCTTCTTGTTACAGAGCTCAGAGCTTGGTCATTCAATTCTTTTTCCTCATTTTTTGACACTTCTGCTACAATTTCAGAGTTTTTGTACCAGGTTTTGTTTGTTGTTTTACCTATATGGTCCTTCAGTAGAATAAAATCACTTGTTCTCTTCGATAGAAGCAAAAAATGCTAACAATTTCTACAAAATGCATCCAACAAAGTTCTAGTCTACAGAATATGCCACTAGGTACCTTATCTAATTCTCATTGAGTACCAACATAAAACTTTGTGGTGATTCGGTACTAGATAACATACCTGTTTTGTTCTGGTATTGAAACAATGTTTACCTCTACGCTCATCCGTTACTGAGGGAGAAGGCCTATGTTGTTCCAATACTGCCACAATATTCATCTTTGTGTTCATCCGATACTGGGGAAATCTCTATGTTGTTCTGGTACTCCAAGAACATTCATCTTTGTGTTCATCCGGTACTGGAAAATCTCTGTGTTGTTTCGGTATTGCAACAATATTCACCCATGTGTTCATCCGATACTAAGGGAGAAGGTATTTGTTGGTCCGGTACTACAACAATTTTTGACAGTAGTCTAGTACTAAGCAGTGGTCCAGTACTAAGTTGTGATCTGGTACTAGTTATGAAGTTTTGGTAATTCTTATTCTATGCTGAAAGGTTTTTGCTTGATACAAATGTTTTAGTTAATAAAAGGTATAAGCTCATTATTTTATCCTGTTTTATTAAAGAATCAGACTAATTTAGTATTAAACGTGTGGTTACTCTCATGCATCCTTCTTTCCTCATTATTGCATGATCCCTACCATGAACTTCTGCAAGTCCTTGTGTATATTTCCTGCTATAGAAATCATTCATATACACTCAAATCTTTTGATGGGCTGGTCATAATATGTTAAGAGTACAAGGTAATTATACCTTTAGTAGGACCAATTTCTTTCTCAAACACTTTGGTCAAAATATTCCATTCAGATGGTGAAGAGACATCATATTTCCATGATTCAACATCATGCTATGTGAATGATTTACTTAAACCACATCTTAATTCATGTCAAACCATGATTCCTTTCCGGTCATGATGACGTAAGATGATTCCATACTTGTGAATTTTGGTCACACCAACCACATCTCCTATAATAATTGTCCAACATTACCATGAACACGGTCTAACGCAAACCTCCATAGGATCCTTTAATTTATTCATGGATACGACTTATCTTACCTTGCCATCATTACCATGGATTTGACTGTTGTAATCCGAATTCTAACTTATAAATACTCCTCTAGATGGCTTCGCCATCTAGATGATCGTTATTTACCCATTTTTTTTTCATACCATCTCCATTGACACTGTGCTCTGTCCCTTCATATCATTTTCAAGCTCTATCCCCATCTGGTACTCTATCGCAAGCTGCACTGTTCCATTACTCAACCCTCATTCTTTGTTTTGTTGCATGATACATTGTGATAATTTATTTTAAGACATCATGGGGGTTGATAGACATGAACCAATATTCCAATTATATAGGGATATGTAGGAATACCAAGCTTGCAAAGGAAAATTTGAGCAGGCTGACTAGGTTTCATTTTTGGAAAAATTCAAAGGCTATCACAAGGGGGTATCTCTTTCTTTTGCTCAAACCTACGATAGCGAGAGTGTACAATTTGGGGATATGAATTTAAAAATTACAGAGGCCACTAGAGCATAAGCTATAGGATTTCCTTCTTCTGGAGAGAAATGTTTTAAGGGGGTTATCATCGACATTTATCTTTGTTAGAAGTTTTTAAGGACAGAGCATCAGGATATCGACTGGACCAAATATATTCCCCAGAGCTTTATTAAGGAAGAGTACTAGACAATTCTCATCAACTTGTAGAGGTTTCTCACTTGTTAAGGGAGTTATGTCGTGACCTTCTTATATCATTTAAAAAAAAATTCACATTTTGAAGGGGAGACACAAATTGACTTTCCCCATTTTCTCTAGATGAGTCTAAACAGAATTGTGGGAGGAGTTAAATCAACATATAAGAAACCCGAAACTAGTATCCACCACCATGGCTTAATCAAATTATTGGTTGTCCATGCATTGGAAAACAAGGTAGTAGCTGTAAACAAGTCCTTCAAAAAAAAAAATCTCAAGAGGGAGTTTCTAAATCTATAGAAGAACATGAAACAAAGGCACGTAGTGAGGGGTCCAATAGAAAGACAAATCAAAGGAAAAGAAAGGGAAATAATTTAGGGGATGAAGAAGCTATTGTTACACCTACTTCATCCCAACCTATTAATAGATTGGATAAAGAAAAGTCTGTTATGATAGAGGATCTTACTGTATCTAAGAAGAAGAAGACCTCCCAATCTCAAAAACCAATTCCAGTCCTGATCCCTGAAAATAAATTACCAAGCAGTAAGAGGTAGGAAATAAAAAATTATGGGCAAGGTGAACTCTCAGATAGTACCCCTGAGGAAAATATTGAATTATCACTAGATCCATTTAGCTATTTAGAGGGCGCCCACAAAATAAATATTCGAAGGAGGAAAAAGTTTCAAAAGAAGGATGTGCTAGAAGAACAAATCCCAGAGGATCCTACTACATCTAGGAAGAATAGGTCCTTCAAATATAAGGAACCAAGTGCATCCTCGATCCCTAAAATTCAATTTCCATGAAGTGAGAGGAGAAAAAGGAAGAAATTTGGTCAAAATGAAGTTTCATATGAGACCCCTAGGCAACTATTGAGTTTCCCCAAGAGCCATTTAGTAAATTGGAAAAGACCCCTAAGGAAACTATTGAGTTTCCTAAATAGACGATTAGTAAGTTGGAGAAGACTCCTGAAGTGAAAAATGGAAGTAGGGGGAAGCTTAAAATGAGGAAGGTACAAAAAAAAAAAAACCTAGAGCCTACACCTGAGTCCTCCAGAGTGAAAACTTGGAGTGTTCAGCAAGAACAAACTCCAAAACCTACACCTTAGTCCTCTAAGGTGAAAAACAAATCTGTACAGGAGAAACAGGTCCCAATACCTACATCTGCTACTAAATAAAGAAGAGAAATTTGTTTCAAGAAACTTCCACTCATGTCAATAAACCTGAGGAAGTATCACATCCAGTACAAAGAACTACAAGAAGCATGGATAAACCAATAATAGTTCCACATGTTACCTATTTTCCAGAGGATCCTATTGATATTCTGACATCTCTAGAGAAGGAAAGTGTCTATGGAGCAATGATTAGTGAGACCAAGAGGTTAGTAACAGAGACCTTAAGAGGATTAAGGAAGGAGGTGGAAGCCCGAGGGGAGATAGCTGAGCAAGCAACCATATCTGATCCTATCAATTCCTTGAGCAAGAAGTAGTTGGTACTGAAGGTTAGGAAACTTAAAAAACATAATCAGAAGTTAAAACAAGAGGTCACAAAGTATCAAGTTTTGGATATGCACATTAAGGAAGATAATGCACAATTGAAAGAATATAACTGAAGTTTACATGATGTGCAAGAAGAAGTCTCTACTAAGATTAACAAAGTTTTGTGTTTGATCCAATACACCAGGGTGATTAAGAAGGAGCTTAGGAGTGAGGTATTTGGTTTCAATATTCTACAATTGGACAAATGATGTTCAGACAGGATGTAAGATAGTTTCAGTTTTGCAAAATTTTGAGTATCAGTTTTGACATTTTTGCACGAGGACATGCAATAACTTAAGCATGGGGGAAATGTTGGGTCTCCATTTTGACACCCCTATTATTTTATATTACCTTCTATCTTGGTCATTTTACCTCTCACATATGCATATGTTGTCTATTTCTTCCAAAAACCTACCTTGTGACCTTATTAATATGCATAAAGAGGTAACCCATGTTAAAAATATGATTTGTTTGATTTCTTGATTAATTAGGACTAAATGATTGTGGTTTATGCTTCTAATTACTTTGATTATTATTAAGAAGCTTCATGACAAGGCATCGCCTCATCCGGTATTGATTTTCGGGATTCGTCCCGTACTTTCGCTGATACGACACTGCAACATTCCAACTCTGCGTTGATACAGTACCAACTCTGTGCTTATTCTGGTACCACCTCTGCACTAATCCAGTACCAACTCTGCGCCTATTCTTGTACCACCTCTACACTGATCCAGTACCAAGATCTGTTACTATGCTAGTCTGGTACTAAACCCATGTCTACAAGATTAACATTTTGAACAAGTACACTCGTGATAGCTCCAAGAAATTAGTTGGATGGAAGCATCCTTGGTTCATTTGAAGACCACGATAGACTTCATCACTCATGCACTATGTGTCATGAGGATGAATTCCATTCCTTGAGATATGATATGATGAACAATTGTAATATTTTGCAAACATTTAATAATTATCTTCATACTTTGATATTGTATAGACGATAGATAGTAGGAATGATATACATTGTTATGGTGGGAAATAAAATGTTGAATTACTAATTCACTTGTTTAATTGAAAGAATACAAATGCTAGTTTTTGCAATTCACAGATGTGAGTAAAGTTTTTACTCTGCAATTTCTTTAGAGCTACCTTGTTGTTTCAGCAAGGGCCCACTGCCCCAACCAAGTTAAGTCTCCATGTTTATGTTTATGTGTGGACATAAGTTAATTGTGTGAGTGTGCAAATAAAATAGTTGTGTATTTCAAATGATTTTGAGTGCAGGAACTTTCCTAAGTACAACACAGATATCTAAGTAGATACCTTTTGACTTTGGATCAGTGTGAATGAATAGTTATACATTAAGCATAGTAGATGATTCTATTTATATTTCTGCAGAGTGATATTTAGTCAAAAAAAGATGGATAGATGTTTGGGATTGTTAGATAAGCAATTGTTATTTTTCTGAATTTGAAAGTCTTAATAATTGTGTTGTCCTTAGTAGGTACAGGAACAATTAAACTTCATCTCTCACCCTTCATGCTTAAGTAATGAAGTCTTTCAATCATATTGACTGTCTCCTTTATTGAGGAAGGTTTGACTAGAATTGACTAGGTCATGATTGGTTTCTTTCCAAGAGTAAATAGAGTGAATTGTCAATTGTTATGTGAATTCAATTGATACATGAAGCAGGGTCTCATTTCGTCTGTTTATTTCATGATCCTATAATGAAAAGACTTTCTATCTGAGAAAGAAACTTTTCAACTGAGTGTTTGCTTGAGAGCTTTACTATGAGCTTTATCTTTTGGTTTTAAGTTGAGTGAAGAATAGTGTTCAGATATTTCAAAGGCAATGTATTTTGTTATTGATTGTTTCCTGATTGAGCTATATACAACACACATAGATATGTTACCTATTCTCGACACATATAGTGTAACAACTATTTTGATTATGAATCCTAGATTAATATATAAATGAGTGCAATATACTAGACATATATTTGCACCAACAAAGGCTATGGAGACTTACTTTTCCTTTCTATTACCATTAATTACATTATTCACATGTTGGGTTCATTTCCTATGTTAGGATTCTTGATTTTGTACTTGCAATTCATTCATATTTTGTAGTCGCTGACTAATACTCCTTTTGTTCCATTCTTGTTGAGTTCTTTATCCACTTTTCATTACTCGTATTGTAGATCTTTATTGCCTTGTGCAACTTCCACAAGATATGTCATGCTTCCATGACTCTGATATCCAATCCTAGGATTGAACTTATCCAATTATACCTTTAATTCTTCCAAATATGCAAGCAACCATTTTTTTTAGAATTGTTCATGTCATAAAAAAAATTGTCAATTAACGCAACAAGTGCTCTTTCTGCTTAGTTCATGAAGAATTATGTCACAATTATCCAAATTCTAATAATTCCAGTTCATTATGCTCTGAGTCATGTTTTCAACGACTATACTCATTCCTCAATCCAATCTCCAACCTAAAAGTTGTGGCTTCCTGGAAAAACCTATTTCACCCCATTTGTGCATTTTCTCCACTAGTGTAATTTTATTGAAATGCCAACTTCAATCAATTGTAGAAGAAACTGTGTCCGAAACTAGAGAAACTTATATATTAGGAATATATAGAAATAATGACAAGGAATTCATAACAACTCTCAAATTTTTCAATCTTATTCTCTAGTAAAAAACTACAACAATATGAAAATGTCAACTTTGTCCTTTTCACCCCTTTTTCCAGACTTAGAATTTTTAGAAAAAATGGCTATCTCTTAATCTATGCACTTCTGGAAAATTTTCAATAACCAAAGTTGTTTTCATTGATGATTTTATAAAATGTTGAGTACATAAAATTTTCCAGTTTTGTTATCTAGGGTCACTTTCCTTTTCCTTCGAAAATCTCAAAAATCCCAAAAAAGTGGCTCATAAAAGTGGATATTGGCCTATTCCAGTATCCCCATTCCAATCCCCTTAGGATTTATTTATTTCTTTCATGGGTTATTTCCGTGTCCACTTTTTGGACACTCTCCATAAATTTCATCTTAATTTGGACCTCTACCAATGATATAGACCCATATCTTTAAAAAACACTATTTCACAATTTCTGACAAATACAAGCAGAAATGGACAATGACCCTCTAACATTTTTGTATATCTCTTCTTTATGGATATAACCCACAACTTTCATCCAAATATGACTTAATCAGCTCCAGTCATGGCTAAAATAAGAAAATGGATCCAGACTTAGTTTTAATTTTTTTTGAAACTGTGGAATAGTTTTTCCTATGTAGAAATCTACACCATCGATGTCGAAATCGAGAGTAATCCTAATCGTCGATATTATTTTCCTATAAATGCAACAAGATCGATGGTTTAGATTCATTTGAATCCTTTCATCACAGTCATAGTTCTTCTCCATCATAGTCATTTTCCACTCCGAAAGGCATACTCTGATCATTCATACTCTAACAGATCCGACGACCCTTGAAGTTGGAGATCAATGGGTCTAGTTACTTCAGAGTCTCTACTTGTAAGACATTTAACATTCCCCACATTCTCCTTTTTGCACTAGGTATTCAGGTGGTACCTAGAGACATCTACAAATGAGATCACATCTCACCCTCCCATCGATCAACAACTCATATCTCTTCTCAGAGTCCCCCCATCAGAGTCATTTCTCACCTCCTCTCTCCAAGCCTATGAAAACCCTCCTTCGAAGAATGATTGAGTCTACCCATCAAAGTCACTTCTCCACCCTGACATCTGATTTTACTTCGACCATTAGACTCCGATGACCCCATCACATCCAATGGTCTAGGTATTTTTTCAGAGTCTCACCATCGAAGTGCCTCCACCCCGACATCTAAGTCTACTCTGACCATCAAACTCCGATGACCCCACCACATACAATGGTCCAGGTAGCTTATGAGATTATCCCCATCAAAGTTCCTCCACCGCAACATCTGAGGCTACTTTGATGACCCCACTGCATCTAAAGGTCCATGTATCTTCTCAGAGTCTCCCCATCGGAGTGCCTCCACCTTGGAATCCAAGACTACTCTGACCATCAGACTTCGATGAACCCACTACATCCAACAGTCCAAATCACTCTTGTATATAGCCTAATAGATCAACGCTCCAACTTGATTCTCAAAGTTTCTCCCATCAAAGTCGCATTGCAACCTAGTTTTGGAACACTCTGATGACCTCATCCTATGATTGATGGTCAGGATGATCTTGCCACATCGAGTCAACGGTCCAAATCATCTCAACACCAAAACATGGGTTTTTCTCTAGATTAATAGTCCAATCTCTTGATATTTGATATGGTGGACCAAACGACATAAAAGTTTACACCTAGTACAAGATTCCATAGCTCTCTTCATTTCACACAAGTAATGTACGGTTCCCTTTCATTAATAAACCATTCGATCAATAATATCCCTATGCATGTGGGATCGAGAAATAATTCCCATTGCATATCAATGGTGGAAAAAAGACATAGAGATTAGATCGATGGTTGTTGACAAATGGTTTTCTTGTAGGGAATAAATATCACTTATGTTGCTTTGATCGTGATGGAGGAAGTTGTTGGAATCAACTTGGATCCAATTTATAGGGGTGAAAGACAAGGTTTAAACAAAAATATTTTCCTCTCTAACAATGATCAAAATCCATTAATTGATTTCACTTCCGAAATTTATGTCCTGGCATGTAGTAGGCCCTTGAAGGCYTGATTCTATAAACCAATATCTTTGATACCAATATCTAACTAGGGGAATCAGTAACAATGACAGTATCGTACTCACGTGACACAGGGTCGAATCCTGCCGGCTGCCTTATAACCCCTAGGGAGAAACACACAGCCCACAAGCACRCGCTCTGAGTAAATCGGGGTGAGAATCGACCTTGAGACCTTKTTTTACATATTTCCTTCCATTTACATGGCACTTGCCAATCGCTCTACACCCCTGCGGGCTACATCTTAGAGATAATTAAATACACAACAAAATACACATTATACAAAAAACACAAAGAGCACTTATCTTTTCAAGTAAACATTCACCAATTGGATGTATACCAAGGATGTTCCTCCCATCCATAGACATTGTTGCTCATTAACTCTCAATATCAAGTCACTCCCAAACTTGTGATACAAATCCACGAGGATGGGTCCTAGGACAAATATAAAACACACAATAGTTGGATAACTAGCTCACAAGTTTTCCCAACCATAGAGTGATCCTAATTTATAGCTCTCTTTCCCCTTCAACCTACACAACCCAAAGAAATGAACCCCTTTCTCTTCCATATAGTTCCTCATGCTTTTTCATTTCTCTCCAATGATCCAATACTATTGGTCAGGAAATATCCTTGCTGGAAACTCCAAGGATTCTCAACTATGGACAATTCTTTCCAACTGCCATCAATCTCCTTCACACATCCATCCATTACCTTCTCGAATGATTCAATAATTTATTATATCCATCTAGAAATGGATCTCCTCTTCCAGCCATTCATTTGCATGATCAAGCCAATATCCCACAAATTATCAAGAAATGAGGAATCGAAAATGAAAGAGAGTGAGATGAGTGTAAGAGTGAATGGATAAGAATCCCCCAAAAAACCCACACATGGTGTTTATATAATTACATGAAATTAAGAACCACATGGCCTCCCCTCCCAAGAATCTCATGTAACCACTTTTCTCAATTAAATCCAATGTGGCCAAACAAAATATAATAAAAAGACTTATCCCCTTAAGCCCCCTCTCTCGTGGAATCATAGACCCCTATCTCTTTTCCTTGTCCACCTTGCAACCAACAATGTATTTTTATTAATGTATATAGAATTATTACATTTCCTAGGAACTACGACCCCTTCTCAACTTTACTAGCTCACCAACCTAATGTCACATTTACATAATACATTCTAGTTCACGGGTATTAAAACCAAGTTGTTACAGAAAACTACAAACTAAGAACCCCAACCACTGGATGGTCAAGTTAGTGCATGTCCCTAGAAGCATATGAAACCCATCCCCTCTCATCCTTAGTCATTTTTCGAGACTTAGTTGAATTTTGAATGTTTTCCTTGTAAACCGTTTTCTTTCCCACCAAATGTTTTGATCCATATAGAACTTTTATCATTAACACCTATGGTTTACATCGGAGGGCTTGAGGCCAACATTGTTGGTATAAAATGACATACTTAGCACAAAGTCCACTAGTCTTATCAACTGGGGAACTTATCACCAACTCACCTAACTACGATAGAGGACTTAATCTTAAATCCTCTGGTTTTCTCTAGAGGAGTTAGATCAAACATTATCGGTTTCAAGTCTTTCGCACCCACACTTCGCATGATTTCCATCTATTGATTCAAAGGATTTTTCACGAACTTCCTTGGTGTTTTCGACACCCTTCACATGAATCTCTCTAGTACACGCCGAATCCTTTTACACTAACTTGCCTGATACATTGAAGGGCCCACAAAAGAACTTTCCATTAAATAACTTAGTGTTCATTGGAGCTCTTTTCACCAACTCCTCCAATGTATGCAACAACCATAGACACACTTCATACTAACTTATCTGATAGACATTGGAGTAGTTCATAAGATCTGCTCTGGTCTTAAATATTTGTCCTTTTCAACCTTGATCTTGCCTTTTTTTTTTACACTAACACATTCTCCATGTCTTCTATTATACTATCATTGTTAGATGATGACCTTCAACCTAGGATCAACTCTAGTGATTCCTTGGGTATTTCATATGAGACACTTAGAAAAATTATGTTTGTAAATATATATATATATATATATATATATATAAATTTCATCTATGTATATGCACTGATTCTGTCTTTGCTTTGCATATTCATAAATATCTCAAAGGAATAAAACAATCAACAAAATTCTAGCCAATGAGACCTTTGGGAGTGTCCGTCAGATTGAAGATGAGCCAGGCATTGTTGGGGTAGTTTACAATGATACCTCTATATTCTTGGAAAAGGGAGAAGATGTTCTCATATGGGGTGATGTATATAAAACAATAAAAAAGCATAACTTCACCACTGATGTAAAGGACCTGGATTAATTAAGGATTTTCAAGAACATCAGAAGGTCTAAAATTCACAGAGTAGCAGCCTGCGTTGTTGTATTCCCCTGTGTTGATGTTATTTCCTGGATACTAATCACGTGGATTCAGGAAATATGTATGTTTTCAATTCTAGGGGAGAACCTATAGCTTCATTTCATCTTGAGGACTTATCCGAGTGATGTCATCTAGTGAAGGGGAACAAGAAGCTGGATAACAAAATTCTTCATGAATTCAAGAACACAAATAGGGATTTATGCCGTATCTGGTACAAGCCAAATAAACAGTTCAAACTCAGGCCCACTAGAGGATATCCCACCACCACACTTAGAAAAACTTATCATACATGGTGGCCATGTTATGTAGACTATATGGGGAACAAGATGCTTCCAAATTTCCCCTATCATAAATGTCGTTTATCTTCTATTTCACAAAAAAAGGATTATTGTTCAATTGGGATGATATCCTATTATTAAACCTCACAGAAGCCATCATGATATTCATAGTATCCCATCTAGGGACCTTCCCAATATTCCAGATGTCATCATACCTCATAGACATCATGCACACGGCCCATAAATGCCCAAAACATGGGTTGGCCATGGAAGCCAATAGACGTAGTCATTCACATATACTGCAAAGCAATCTTGGAGCATAAGTACATAACAAAGTACCAAACGATATGCGAGCACTTCCTAGCTATGTTATACGAGTTCATATTTTGCATGCCAACCCCATGTATGACTAATAAATAAATAGTTTTCATCAAGAGGATCGAGGATTGGTACTTTATGGAACACAACACTTATATCTGAGTGTATGGAACCATGAAATCCCCTCATATTGATTCTTCTTCATCAAATTTTAGCAGACATGCTAATACTCCAAGAAGCATCTTATCAAACAGTGATCAACGAAGACAGGGGGGATGATTTATAGAGATAAGAAAGCTATATGGCCACCACTCCCTCTATACATCAACACCTACTTCTTTGCTAACAAAAAATAGGCCCAAGAAGAAGTGGATATACTACTATCATACCACCTCATAGAGGAGAGGTTTAGGAGGCATGACCCGAAGAAGGTCATCAAAAATCATTTCAACAAGATAGGCATGCCTTGGGAGTACACCTCAAAGGTTTGGGCTAAAGAGGAGATACATTGTAACAAAACGACGTATGATGAATTCACCTTCAAGAGATGAGTAAAACCCATAGGGAGGATTGTATATGAAGAAAGAAGAAAGAAGAAGAGGCAACAAAAAAGAGATCTACTGGAAGAAGAAGAATAATGACACTACCAAGAAGAAAATAAATATTGTCAAAGAAGATAAATCCAAGGCCAAAGACGATGCAACAACAACCACTACAAAATAAATATCTAAGGCAGCTGCAAAGAAGGAAGTTAAATAAAAAGAAGTAGCTAATAAGGAAAAAATAGATACAAGAACAATGATCGAAGCATCAGGGAAGGAAACTAAAGAAGAATCCAACAAAGAAGCATAAGAGGAACAACAAAAGAAATATTTTAAAACAAAAAATGATGATGTTTAGTTGATGGACACCGATATCCCAGAGATACCAATAGCAGGTTCTAGTGGAAATACACCACTCAATGGGTTAGGTTTGGGACTTTGTACTCCATTTAGACCAAGTGAAGTACCCAACCTAAATAAATTCATGTATGAAAAAGTGTCAGGAAATATTTTGCAGGAGAATGTAAAGAAAGTGTCAGTGATGAGGGGGAATTCAATTTTAGTTCTTGTTCAAACCCCCATTATAAGAAATTTCAGTGAAGATCCAATTTCCATAGAATCCATTGGCTCTACTTTCATGAATTCCATAGATGGTAATTTCTGAAAGCTATAGAAAGAAAACCTTGAGAAAGAGTCAAGGATTAGGAAGTTCAAGGAGAAGATTCATCAAGTAAAGATCGATGAGGGAAGCCTTCAAAGATTCAAGAAAAGTATAGAGAAATATATAATTGACATGTATTCCCACCTACACATGCTTCGAGATATAGCCGCCACCATCATAGAGAAACATGGAAATGTGAAGACTAAACTCACATAGTTCAACACTACTCGGGAATTCATGAATAGCATTGACACATGGATTGTAGAAAAATTGAATGCACCAATCAAGCTATATCGTCCCTCAATCAAGGAAAGAAAAAAAAACATCTATGCATTGTAACACTACTAGCAAGTGGGACAAGGGACATATAGAGAAACAAATTTCTCAATGGTGATTTGTTCACACTTGCATAATGCAGCACAAGAATTGATCAAGATATGTTCACTCTCCCTCATAATGGAGGAACTGGTCGACAAGATATAGGACAACACCTCATAATGGAGGAAATGGTCTACAAGATATAGGACAACACAAGATGTAGAAAAAAGGTCACTGAGTCAACCACCAAAGTAACAACAAATTTAACATAAAAACACCTCATTCAACAAACTAAATTATATACTATGGTTTAGGAATTCATGGCTACATTATCAAAGGATATGAATACCCTTGACCACAACGTAGCCATGCATAGAATTTCCCTAAAATATCTAGCGTATTGTAGAATCGTATCCCTGTACAATCAACTGGAAATCTAGACAATATACCTATGAGACAAGAGTACGTGAATAGGAAAAAATATGAAATTCGAAATGTTTATTACCTATACTCTATTTTTTATTTTCTAAACTACTCCCAATTTTCATTTACTCTATACACATGTCATCATATATCAGGAAGATGAATAGTTTTGTAACGATTCCTTTGAGGGGAATACAAGAAGTCACAAGGGAGTTAGAAAAAACTATATAAATATAGGAAGAGACTCATTTTGAGGGGGTCTTCAAGCTTTGTATACAATCTAGAACTATTTTTGGATTAAATACTTGGTTAATGAATATTTAGAAACCCTCAGGGCCAGTTTTATAAAAGAGATAACAACTTGCATCTGTTGTTCTTTTGCTGAGAAATATTTCAAGCAAAATGTATGTTGTTCACATGGGTTGTAAGGATATGTTTTCCCATAAACTAATATAATGCAATCTATATCAATTTTTGTAGTTTTTTTATTCATCTTTATCTTTTATATGTCTTGATCATATGAGTTGTGATATATGTAGATAATCTAGTTTGGAATTCTTTGGATATATATTTTGCATGGATGTTGGATTACTGAGAGGGGGGGTGAATCGATAATAGTTTTTTTTAATCCTTTTTAACCACAATGTATATAAGTGTTGTTAAAATTATGATAAAATTACCAATATCATTTAATAAGTGTAGAATAAATAAACCATAAAAAATGAGCAATCATACACATACACAGTACACAAGTATTTTTATGTGGAAATCCAATGCGGGAGAAAACCACATAATGATTTTCTTATATGTATTTAAGAAGTACATTCATTGGAAGCATCAACTTCCCTTGTTCTCCAACTCCAACCAGAAGGAGGCTCCAACACCCTACATTATCAGGCTACAACCTAAGGGAATCTCCAACTCCCCAATGCTCTGGCTCCAACCAAACAGTGGCTGCAACCCCCTATGTTCTCTGGCTACAACCGAAAGGTGGCTACCACCACCTATCCTTTCCCCATCCAACCGCCTTGAAATATAAATTCCAAAAGTAGAAAACCTGTCAACTATCACTAAATCAACTCTGTCACTATCAAAACTATCATTGAAAACCTATCTCAACCTGTACCAATCATCTTCAAATGATTTCTACAGATCCACAACCTTTATGTGTTGTAACACATAGATTCCCACGACTCTCTTTACTGCAAATCATAGATGTCTGTGAATCTCTTATATGCAAATCACAGACTACTAAAAAACTCTCCTTAGTTTCACTATCACTGTATTTGTTTCTTCCAAGATGTTACTATAAAACCTGATACAGAGAACCTATCACTGTAATCTATCAACCAACCAGATATGTTGTCATAGAACTCATATCAATGACTCAAGTATGTCTAGAAAAAACCATGTAATAGGATCACAAGTATGTCTCACTGATCATGTGTCATAAAGGAAACCCTCACATTAACCATACATCAAAACCTCATCATTATGCATTCACAACCTGTACAGATAGAAATATGTCTCAACCATAAACCCTCAAACATACTCCAAATAAGACAAGATATGTCTTAATAAGATACCCAATTAAGTGTCCCAACAACAAACAACCAATAAAGCAGCATTGTCTCTTTGTATATCTGTCTTATGAAAAATATACCATACAACTAATAGTCCGTCAAGGAAAAAAATCAATCTCCCATGGCCATGCCAAAATAATTTAGGAAAGGCATACTTTAGATAAGCATATAACTTAATGTTTTTTACTGTAGATATCTCTGTTGTATCTTCTCACTATTATACCTTCATGTAGCCTCTTCTCATCTCTGTAGCCTGTCACCGATGATATATTTGATCTTTCTTTTCTTCAGCTATAACAATAGATCCATGCCCTATCTTTAGTAAACTCGTGGATGTTTGTGCTTTGTCCCACAATGGCATGTAGATGTCCTCATACTTGTAACTCTACAACTCATGGATGTCTTCAGTAAAACCTTGATTTAATAACTATAGTCTCGACCCTTCGACTCCGACAACTTCTCTCTTCATTCAACGTCACTGCTTCAAAATCACTGTTTTATATTTGTCAATAATACCTTCCCATAACATTTCAAAAAAGATATATTCAATGTTCTCAATAGGTGCTAATGGGAAACCCTTTCTCTCTTATTTATACTCTCAAAGTAGCTTCCTTTAGGGGTCATCTTCTAAGTGTTTTACCCAACTTCCCTCTTTTAGGGCTAACTCACTTTCAACTACTTTATCCACAATTAGTAAACTCACCATTTCTTGTTGCAACTAATTTATTTTTAATTATTTTCTTATTGAAACAACTTTTCCCATGATTAACTCCTAGTTACGACCACTTTGACTAGTAAAAGTCTTCTACAAGATATGGAACGATTGACTTATTTGACCTTCTAGGGGCTTCTAGATAACTTATAAGGGTTTTCCAACTTCACTAAGCTGTATCTCCTCAACTTTTAGGAACTATGTAATGTACCAAATATCACCGAAAATTACACGACATATACTATCCATCTATGATAGTATTTCCTTCAAATTTCGTGGTCTTCATTACATTATTCATAGAACAAACATGGGTTCCTTATCCACACTTCTGGGGATACCTATATTTTCTACCGAAATTTATTCAAGGGTTGAAATCAATGACAACCAACCCAATTAATCAACTATGGATGTGTTTCTAACTCATCATCTTCATTACAACTATCTTAGTAAAGTTTCTAACACAATTTAGTTTCAATACAACTCATCTGGTTACGATAGTTTGTTCCTATATAGGATAGGATAGAACATAATAGAAGTATATTAGTTTTCTTTTCATACATAGTCTTCATCTATATCTTCACATTGCATAACCATCCATATTCATCCTCACAACTAGTAATGGTCATCGGGCCAGAATCTGGATGGGGTTCCCTATTCCAAATGGTGAGGGGTTTGATTGGGACTTCTTATTGGGGGTAAACCCTATTGTTGACAAAGAGTGTTTTTTCCCATGTCAACACTTGGATGTGAGGTTGAATCCTCACTATTACCCTTGGAACCCTTTCCTTTTCCATTTCTTTTCTTACTAACAAGGGCCATTTTCTCCTCTTCTTCATCTCCCTACTTCCCTACTTTAGAGTCCTCCCAAGTCTCTTCCTATATGTAATCATCCCAAATCCTCTAC
>JASDQU010100075.1:203364-224797 GCA_032191745.1 Picea mariana
TTTTACATATTTCCTTCCATTTACATGGCACTTGCCAATCGCTCTACACCCCTGCGGGCTACATCTTAGAGATAATTAAATACACAACAAAATACACATTATACAAAAAACACAAAGAGCACTTATCTTTTCAAGTAAACATTCACCAATTGGATGTATACCAAGGATGTTCCTCCCATCCATAGACATTGTTGCTCATTAACTCTCAATATCAAGTCACTCCCAAACTTGTGATACAAATCCACGAGGATGGGTCCTAGGACAAATATAAAACACACAATAGTTGGATAACTAGCTCACAAGTTTTCCCAACCATAGAGTGATCCTAATTTATAGCTCTCTTTCCCCTTCAACCTACACAACCCAAAGAAATGAACCCCTTTCTCTTCCATATAGTTCCTCATGCTTTTTCATTTCTCTCCAATGATCCAATACTATTGGTCAGGAAATATCCTTGCTGGAAACTCCAAGGATTCTCAACTATGGACAATTCTTTCCAACTGCCATCAATCTCCTTCACACATCCATCCATTACCTTCTCGAATGATTCAATAATTTATTATATCCATCTAGAAATGGATCTCCTCTTCCAGCCATTCATTTGCATGATCAAGCCAATATCCCACAAATTATCAAGAAATGAGGAATCGAAAATGAAAGAGAGTGAGATGAGTGTAAGAGTGAATGGATAAGAATCCCCCAAAAAACCCACACATGGTGTTTATATAATTACATGAAATTAAGAACCACATGGCCTCCCCTCCCAAGAATCTCATGTAACCACTTTTCTCAATTAAATCCAATGTGGCCAAACAAAATATAATAAAAAGACTTATCCCCTTAAGCCCCCTCTCTCGTGGAATCATAGACCCCTATCTCTTTTCCTTGTCCACCTTGCAACCAACAATGTATTTTTATTAATGTATATAGAATTATTACATTTCCTAGGAACTACGACCCCTTCTCAACTTTACTAGCTCACCAACCTAATGTCACATTTACATAATACATTCTAGTTCACGGGTATTAAAACCAAGTTGTTACAGAAAACTACAAACTAAGAACCCCAACCACTGGATGGTCAAGTTAGTGCATGTCCCTAGAAGCATATGAAACCCATCCCCTCTCATCCTTAGTCATTTTTCGAGACTTAGTTGAATTTTGAATGTTTTCCTTGTAAACCGTTTTCTTTCCCACCAAATGTTTTGATCCATATAGAACTTTTATCATTAACACCTATGGTTTACATCGGAGGGCTTGAGGCCAACATTGTTGGTATAAAATGACATACTTAGCACAAAGTCCACTAGTCTTATCAACTGGGGAACTTATCACCAACTCACCTAACTACGATAGAGGACTTAATCTTAAATCCTCTGGTTTTCTCTAGAGGAGTTAGATCAAACATTATCGGTTTCAAGTCTTTCGCACCCACACTTCGCATGATTTCCATCTATTGATTCAAAGGATTTTTCACGAACTTCCTTGGTGTTTTCGACACCCTTCACATGAATCTCTCTAGTACACGCCGAATCCTTTTACACTAACTTGCCTGATACATTGAAGGGCCCACAAAAGAACTTTCCATTAAATAACTTAGTGTTCATTGGAGCTCTTTTCACCAACTCCTCCAATGTATGCAACAACCATAGACACACTTCATACTAACTTATCTGATAGACATTGGAGTAGTTCATAAGATCTGCTCTGGTCTTAAATATTTGTCCTTTTCAACCTTGATCTTGCCTTTTTTTTTTACACTAACACATTCTCCATGTCTTCTATTATACTATCATTGTTAGATGATGACCTTCAACCTAGGATCAACTCTAGTGATTCCTTGGGTATTTCATATGAGACACTTAGAAAAATTATGTTTGTAAATATATATATATATATATATATATATATAAATTTCATCTATGTATATGCACTGATTCTGTCTTTGCTTTGCATATTCATAAATATCTCAAAGGAATAAAACAATCAACAAAATTCTAGCCAATGAGACCTTTGGGAGTGTCCGTCAGATTGAAGATGAGCCAGGCATTGTTGGGGTAGTTTACAATGATACCTCTATATTCTTGGAAAAGGGAGAAGATGTTCTCATATGGGGTGATGTATATAAAACAATAAAAAAGCATAACTTCACCACTGATGTAAAGGACCTGGATTAATTAAGGATTTTCAAGAACATCAGAAGGTCTAAAATTCACAGAGTAGCAGCCTGCGTTGTTGTATTCCCCTGTGTTGATGTTATTTCCTGGATACTAATCACGTGGATTCAGGAAATATGTATGTTTTCAATTCTAGGGGAGAACCTATAGCTTCATTTCATCTTGAGGACTTATCCGAGTGATGTCATCTAGTGAAGGGGAACAAGAAGCTGGATAACAAAATTCTTCATGAATTCAAGAACACAAATAGGGATTTATGCCGTATCTGGTACAAGCCAAATAAACAGTTCAAACTCAGGCCCACTAGAGGATATCCCACCACCACACTTAGAAAAACTTATCATACATGGTGGCCATGTTATGTAGACTATATGGGGAACAAGATGCTTCCAAATTTCCCCTATCATAAATGTCGTTTATCTTCTATTTCACAAAAAAAGGATTATTGTTCAATTGGGATGATATCCTATTATTAAACCTCACAGAAGCCATCATGATATTCATAGTATCCCATCTAGGGACCTTCCCAATATTCCAGATGTCATCATACCTCATAGACATCATGCACACGGCCCATAAATGCCCAAAACATGGGTTGGCCATGGAAGCCAATAGACGTAGTCATTCACATATACTGCAAAGCAATCTTGGAGCATAAGTACATAACAAAGTACCAAACGATATGCGAGCACTTCCTAGCTATGTTATACGAGTTCATATTTTGCATGCCAACCCCATGTATGACTAATAAATAAATAGTTTTCATCAAGAGGATCGAGGATTGGTACTTTATGGAACACAACACTTATATCTGAGTGTATGGAACCATGAAATCCCCTCATATTGATTCTTCTTCATCAAATTTTAGCAGACATGCTAATACTCCAAGAAGCATCTTATCAAACAGTGATCAACGAAGACAGGGGGGATGATTTATAGAGATAAGAAAGCTATATGGCCACCACTCCCTCTATACATCAACACCTACTTCTTTGCTAACAAAAAATAGGCCCAAGAAGAAGTGGATATACTACTATCATACCACCTCATAGAGGAGAGGTTTAGGAGGCATGACCCGAAGAAGGTCATCAAAAATCATTTCAACAAGATAGGCATGCCTTGGGAGTACACCTCAAAGGTTTGGGCTAAAGAGGAGATACATTGTAACAAAACGACGTATGATGAATTCACCTTCAAGAGATGAGTAAAACCCATAGGGAGGATTGTATATGAAGAAAGAAGAAAGAAGAAGAGGCAACAAAAAAGAGATCTACTGGAAGAAGAAGAATAATGACACTACCAAGAAGAAAATAAATATTGTCAAAGAAGATAAATCCAAGGCCAAAGACGATGCAACAACAACCACTACAAAATAAATATCTAAGGCAGCTGCAAAGAAGGAAGTTAAATAAAAAGAAGTAGCTAATAAGGAAAAAATAGATACAAGAACAATGATCGAAGCATCAGGGAAGGAAACTAAAGAAGAATCCAACAAAGAAGCATAAGAGGAACAACAAAAGAAATATTTTAAAACAAAAAATGATGATGTTTAGTTGATGGACACCGATATCCCAGAGATACCAATAGCAGGTTCTAGTGGAAATACACCACTCAATGGGTTAGGTTTGGGACTTTGTACTCCATTTAGACCAAGTGAAGTACCCAACCTAAATAAATTCATGTATGAAAAAGTGTCAGGAAATATTTTGCAGGAGAATGTAAAGAAAGTGTCAGTGATGAGGGGGAATTCAATTTTAGTTCTTGTTCAAACCCCCATTATAAGAAATTTCAGTGAAGATCCAATTTCCATAGAATCCATTGGCTCTACTTTCATGAATTCCATAGATGGTAATTTCTGAAAGCTATAGAAAGAAAACCTTGAGAAAGAGTCAAGGATTAGGAAGTTCAAGGAGAAGATTCATCAAGTAAAGATCGATGAGGGAAGCCTTCAAAGATTCAAGAAAAGTATAGAGAAATATATAATTGACATGTATTCCCACCTACACATGCTTCGAGATATAGCCGCCACCATCATAGAGAAACATGGAAATGTGAAGACTAAACTCACATAGTTCAACACTACTCGGGAATTCATGAATAGCATTGACACATGGATTGTAGAAAAATTGAATGCACCAATCAAGCTATATCGTCCCTCAATCAAGGAAAGAAAAAAAAACATCTATGCATTGTAACACTACTAGCAAGTGGGACAAGGGACATATAGAGAAACAAATTTCTCAATGGTGATTTGTTCACACTTGCATAATGCAGCACAAGAATTGATCAAGATATGTTCACTCTCCCTCATAATGGAGGAACTGGTCGACAAGATATAGGACAACACCTCATAATGGAGGAAATGGTCTACAAGATATAGGACAACACAAGATGTAGAAAAAAGGTCACTGAGTCAACCACCAAAGTAACAACAAATTTAACATAAAAACACCTCATTCAACAAACTAAATTATATACTATGGTTTAGGAATTCATGGCTACATTATCAAAGGATATGAATACCCTTGACCACAACGTAGCCATGCATAGAATTTCCCTAAAATATCTAGCGTATTGTAGAATCGTATCCCTGTACAATCAACTGGAAATCTAGACAATATACCTATGAGACAAGAGTACGTGAATAGGAAAAAATATGAAATTCGAAATGTTTATTACCTATACTCTATTTTTTATTTTCTAAACTACTCCCAATTTTCATTTACTCTATACACATGTCATCATATATCAGGAAGATGAATAGTTTTGTAACGATTCCTTTGAGGGGAATACAAGAAGTCACAAGGGAGTTAGAAAAAACTATATAAATATAGGAAGAGACTCATTTTGAGGGGGTCTTCAAGCTTTGTATACAATCTAGAACTATTTTTGGATTAAATACTTGGTTAATGAATATTTAGAAACCCTCAGGGCCAGTTTTATAAAAGAGATAACAACTTGCATCTGTTGTTCTTTTGCTGAGAAATATTTCAAGCAAAATGTATGTTGTTCACATGGGTTGTAAGGATATGTTTTCCCATAAACTAATATAATGCAATCTATATCAATTTTTGTAGTTTTTTTATTCATCTTTATCTTTTATATGTCTTGATCATATGAGTTGTGATATATGTAGATAATCTAGTTTGGAATTCTTTGGATATATATTTTGCATGGATGTTGGATTACTGAGAGGGGGGGTGAATCGATAATAGTTTTTTTTAATCCTTTTTAACCACAATGTATATAAGTGTTGTTAAAATTATGATAAAATTACCAATATCATTTAATAAGTGTAGAATAAATAAACCATAAAAAATGAGCAATCATACACATACACAGTACACAAGTATTTTTATGTGGAAATCCAATGCGGGAGAAAACCACATAATGATTTTCTTATATGTATTTAAGAAGTACATTCATTGGAAGCATCAACTTCCCTTGTTCTCCAACTCCAACCAGAAGGAGGCTCCAACACCCTACATTATCAGGCTACAACCTAAGGGAATCTCCAACTCCCCAATGCTCTGGCTCCAACCAAACAGTGGCTGCAACCCCCTATGTTCTCTGGCTACAACCGAAAGGTGGCTACCACCACCTATCCTTTCCCCATCCAACCGCCTTGAAATATAAATTCCAAAAGTAGAAAACCTGTCAACTATCACTAAATCAACTCTGTCACTATCAAAACTATCATTGAAAACCTATCTCAACCTGTACCAATCATCTTCAAATGATTTCTACAGATCCACAACCTTTATGTGTTGTAACACATAGATTCCCACGACTCTCTTTACTGCAAATCATAGATGTCTGTGAATCTCTTATATGCAAATCACAGACTACTAAAAAACTCTCCTTAGTTTCACTATCACTGTATTTGTTTCTTCCAAGATGTTACTATAAAACCTGATACAGAGAACCTATCACTGTAATCTATCAACCAACCAGATATGTTGTCATAGAACTCATATCAATGACTCAAGTATGTCTAGAAAAAACCATGTAATAGGATCACAAGTATGTCTCACTGATCATGTGTCATAAAGGAAACCCTCACATTAACCATACATCAAAACCTCATCATTATGCATTCACAACCTGTACAGATAGAAATATGTCTCAACCATAAACCCTCAAACATACTCCAAATAAGACAAGATATGTCTTAATAAGATACCCAATTAAGTGTCCCAACAACAAACAACCAATAAAGCAGCATTGTCTCTTTGTATATCTGTCTTATGAAAAATATACCATACAACTAATAGTCCGTCAAGGAAAAAAATCAATCTCCCATGGCCATGCCAAAATAATTTAGGAAAGGCATACTTTAGATAAGCATATAACTTAATGTTTTTTACTGTAGATATCTCTGTTGTATCTTCTCACTATTATACCTTCATGTAGCCTCTTCTCATCTCTGTAGCCTGTCACCGATGATATATTTGATCTTTCTTTTCTTCAGCTATAACAATAGATCCATGCCCTATCTTTAGTAAACTCGTGGATGTTTGTGCTTTGTCCCACAATGGCATGTAGATGTCCTCATACTTGTAACTCTACAACTCATGGATGTCTTCAGTAAAACCTTGATTTAATAACTATAGTCTCGACCCTTCGACTCCGACAACTTCTCTCTTCATTCAACGTCACTGCTTCAAAATCACTGTTTTATATTTGTCAATAATACCTTCCCATAACATTTCAAAAAAGATATATTCAATGTTCTCAATAGGTGCTAATGGGAAACCCTTTCTCTCTTATTTATACTCTCAAAGTAGCTTCCTTTAGGGGTCATCTTCTAAGTGTTTTACCCAACTTCCCTCTTTTAGGGCTAACTCACTTTCAACTACTTTATCCACAATTAGTAAACTCACCATTTCTTGTTGCAACTAATTTATTTTTAATTATTTTCTTATTGAAACAACTTTTCCCATGATTAACTCCTAGTTACGACCACTTTGACTAGTAAAAGTCTTCTACAAGATATGGAACGATTGACTTATTTGACCTTCTAGGGGCTTCTAGATAACTTATAAGGGTTTTCCAACTTCACTAAGCTGTATCTCCTCAACTTTTAGGAACTATGTAATGTACCAAATATCACCGAAAATTACACGACATATACTATCCATCTATGATAGTATTTCCTTCAAATTTCGTGGTCTTCATTACATTATTCATAGAACAAACATGGGTTCCTTATCCACACTTCTGGGGATACCTATATTTTCTACCGAAATTTATTCAAGGGTTGAAATCAATGACAACCAACCCAATTAATCAACTATGGATGTGTTTCTAACTCATCATCTTCATTACAACTATCTTAGTAAAGTTTCTAACACAATTTAGTTTCAATACAACTCATCTGGTTACGATAGTTTGTTCCTATATAGGATAGGATAGAACATAATAGAAGTATATTAGTTTTCTTTTCATACATAGTCTTCATCTATATCTTCACATTGCATAACCATCCATATTCATCCTCACAACTAGTAATGGTCATCGGGCCAGAATCTGGATGGGGTTCCCTATTCCAAATGGTGAGGGGTTTGATTGGGACTTCTTATTGGGGGTAAACCCTATTGTTGACAAAGAGTGTTTTTTCCCATGTCAACACTTGGATGTGAGGTTGAATCCTCACTATTACCCTTGGAACCCTTTCCTTTTCCATTTCTTTTCTTACTAACAAGGGCCATTTTCTCCTCTTCTTCATCTCCCTACTTCCCTACTTTAGAGTCCTCCCAAGTCTCTTCCTATATGTAATCATCCCAAATCCTCTACCAATATAGGATATGTTCTCAAGTGAAGACTCCCTTGAAAAATGGTTCCCAAGACTTGGGAAAACCATTCATGATCTCTACATCATTTTTTCTCCCCTATGGCTACAAGTTGATCCCGTACCTATGTGATCCTCATGAAATAGATCGTAACATTGTCAAATCTAGACATCTACAACAATATATTTTTATTTCTTAATACCATCTTCTTACTCATGTTAGTGCTCTGGAATAAACCTACCAAGGCATCAAACATATCTTTGGCCATATTCTTCTTAGATAGGTGAGGAATTACATGATCCTTCACTAAATCTAATATAACCCTCTCAAATTTGATCTCCTTATTCTCCTAATGTTATATCAAGATTTTCCTCACTCCATGCAACTTGTTCAGAAGGCCTTTTCCATTTACCTATGTAGAATTGAAGTCCCCTTTTACACTTCCCAGAGAAAAAAAATAATATTTTTCCACATATACACGCCCTAAAACATAGACAACATGTGTATATGTAGGTTGCACCACTATAGCCTACGTACATCGAGTTTGGTGCTCAAAATTGAAAAATATGTTGGGTTTCCATGTAACATCACTAGATCCATGATCCTTGACCTTAGATATAATGGAAACATTCTTACTCATCCCTTAAGTTCCATTTGAAGGCTATAAATTGGGCCACATCCAAACTGTGGAAGAGGAGAGAATTCAACTTTTGAGAGCAAAGATACTCTGGAGAAATTTTCACTTCACATTGAGTCTGCATCCCTTTGGTCTTTCAAGTCTGAACACATTGTTCATCCCCTAGGCTCTTCCCTCTTTGATGGATAACCTCATTGTCTCTTTTATATGAGCTTGCCTTTAGTAAAGGATTGAATTGGTGGAGGCCCAACTGGAAGGGACATAGTTTCTCAGTTCCGAGACATGCTGACACATATGTTTTTCACTTATACACTTCTATTGATAATATTTTAATAGAAATACTCTTTTCTCATTATATTGATGTCTTGCAAATATTTGAATTATTACTCCATGGGCGTATTTGTTATGAATGTTAATGGATTATGCTATTGTATGTGCTAAAATTATATATTATCACCATATTCTTGTGTGTCTTCGTTGTTGAGGACAAGTTGTAGGTATAAGTATTTTAGTCGAGTGCTCAACAATGGTCTTCATCGAACGTATGAATGAGGTAGACTCTTTATATTGTGTTATTAGAATTTTAATATATATAGCATACTTGTGATTAGAGTTGATTTTTGTAGTCATTCCATTTGTTGTGGTTTACCCCATGCCATAGAGTGATTTTCCT
Organism: Picea mariana; assembly: GCA_032191745.1. Lineage (NCBI taxonomy): Eukaryota > Viridiplantae > Streptophyta > Pinopsida > Pinales > Pinaceae > Picea > Picea mariana. The sequence continues at coordinate 212,644 of JASDQU010100075.1, forward strand.
TGCAAGAGAATTGGTAACCATACTGGGGATTAAATATTCTATTTTGGGGTTTGGAGTGTTTTTCTCCTTCGATTGCTCTCTGTTAGCCTGAGTTTCCTTGTCGCCTGATTGCTTGACAACTTATTTTTACTTTGAATATGAGTTTCTTGGCCTTATCCTTACCCTGGCTGTGTTTTAATACATATACGTATGTTTTCCCATGACAGGCATGTACATACGTGAGTTGTCTTTATATAGGGCACGTACATACATGTTTTTTTCTTAAATAGTCATGTACATCAAGTGTTTTTGCTCACTTACTGAGTTTGGTGTTTGCTGGGTGAGTTTTGATGGTTTTTTAGTCTTTTTGGGTCTCTTTCCTAACTGTTGAGTGCTTGCAGAGTGATAGGAAACCTTTTTATGGTTGAATTTTCAGGCGGTTTTTCTTTCTCATCATCATTTTTCATTGGTTTTCCTTGCATCTTGTTCTGAGTGTTTATTTCTTGGTATTCTACTTGGCCCATCTCTTTATGCTTGTAGTAGGGTCTATATATCAAGATGTTATTCAGTCCTTTGATTTTCATTCTTTATATTGGAAATATAGAAATATACATTTTTAATTTTGGCATTTTATATTTTGGTTGTTTAGTATTTATCTTGATACATATGGAAAGATTGCATCTTATTGAAATTGCAGAGTTGAATTGAAAGTTGCATTTTGAAAAGTTTATCATATTTTGAGAATTGAAGATTAAGACTTAGCTTTATGTTCATATTTATTTCTTTAATTTGTTCAGTCATAACATCATTAGTTTCATGACTACATATTTTGAGTAAACAAAGCCATTAAAAGTAACGCTGATTAGTTTATTAGGAATGATTTTATTTTTCAGAGTACACAAAAAAGCATAGGATATAGGGCCTTGGAATATTATTTTGTGAGTAAACTTCTCCAAGGATATTAAACTCAACATATGTGTCTGACCAGGGAATGGTGAAATCCATTGTGTAATTAGTGACGTCAGGAGGCTCCGCTCACACTGGAGTTAAGCATGGGGTCGCGTGAAGTTGGTTACAGAGATATCCCTATAATACCTTATTAGCATCATAGATATTTGTGGGGATCTATTCATATTTGGGGGTCTTGCTAGTACCTTTACCTCCCTGAGAGGCTGTGCTTTCAATATTTCAGGATTTTTTACCATGCCCATATGGTGGACCTGAATTATGATTGTTCACCTACACATTGGTTATACCATAGTGGCTTTAGTTGCTTGACATAGGTAGCCACATAGGTTACTTTCATGTGTTATTCTACATGTACCCTGAGTCAGATAAGGGTTGGACATCACATAACCTTTATCACCTCTACGGGGGATCTGACCAACTTCATTGTTAAGCCCACGAGGACCCTTATAACTGATTCTGATACCTCTAATATTTTGAAGGGAGTCCTAGGCCCCTCTTAGGAGAGACATACCTACTCTAGTGAGGGAGGCCTATTTTTAGCCACTATCTCTTGTTTGTGTGCATTTGGCCTTTTTTTTTGTATTTTCATGTTCTCTTTGATTGTTAGTTGGACTTAGTATTTTTTTTTATGTCTCGAGTCTTGAGTCATCATGGAGCAAGATCATATTCCTTGCAGGTCTCACCGTTTGTTGAAGTTACCACCACATATTGATTCTTTTCCTTATAAAAGGCGTAAAKTTATCAAACATTGTACACACACCTTCACTTACCAGACTTGTGATCATACAACTATGAGTACTGAGTCGAGTCATAAAGATATTGGGAGTCCTTCGAATCCCATACCTAATGTAGTTAATGGAACTCCTTTGATGCATTCAAAAAATACGGTTGTAGTGCTGGAGGTTCCCTTCATCACTCCTATCCGACATGTGGTTGCAACTCAACCCATAATAACGAACCTTTTTGGGCCTCTTTTTGGTACACATAGATACAATGATTAGTCCAATCCTTCGGTCTCTAACCCTTTCTCTTTTGGTATGCCAAATATGACATCGCAACTTTCGTCTTCCATTCCAGCGAATAATACAAATACTAGTATCGGACTTGGGGGCATGGCTCCTCCCCATATTCCACTTTCATTTTGTGGAGCTCATATTCCCCAAATGACTCCTATGGTTGGAATCTAACCTCCTTTCCCTCATGGGTCTAATCCTACTCTTAATTCTCTTGGATGGAGTAATCAACCGGGTGGACAAGCTACGACCTATGTTCTGACCTTTACACCTTACTCCTCCACACTAATTCCAACCAACATGTTTGGTATGATGAATCCACCTCTATCCTCTGGATTTCCACCCGGGGGAGGTCTATTTCATACTATGGGCAACCCCTAGCCTGGAGCTCCTCTAGATAGGGGCAACATTTATAACTCTCATTATAACATTCCTACGGGTATGGTTCCCACACCACCTCTTATGAATTAGTTTGGAGGAGGGTATTACCATACCAGACAGGGCCATGGTGCATACCAGAACCCTGGCTAGTCTACAATCCCTCAACATCAATCTTTCCTAGGAGCATGGGGTCAGATGTCTCAACCTTATCTCATTTTTCTGTCCATGCTTAATTTTTCATAGTTTTCAATATTTATGAATGACTCGGTGCATCATGATGCATCATGGCCCCCCTGTCCCCACCAAGATTCCTTTGGATATTCCAAAATTTGAGGATAATATTGGTGAGGATCCTAGTGATCACATAACTAATTTTCATCTCTAGTGCTCTTCCAATTCCCTTAACAATGATTCTATTCATTTGAGACTTTTTCAACACACCCTTACGGTGGTTGTAGAGAAATGGTACATTGAGCTACCAGGGGMAACATACAGGAATTTAAATAAGATGCTTTTAGTCTTTCTCAACCACTTCCAATTGCTAGTTCATTACGATGCCATCAAAGAAATTATGTCAGCCCTCTTCYAGGACAAAGCCACCCATATCTCARAAAAATCCAAGAGTGGCATAGACAGAAGAGGTTGATCAAAGCCTACATTTCTCTAGAGTTTCTGTTGGATTGGTTTCTTAAGTCTTTATTTCCTTATATTTCGAAGGATGTTTCCAGATCTGGGGTAACATCTGAAGCAGAAGATATTTTCAAATCCTAGCAATTGGGTATCATATATGCTCAATCTAGGATGTTATACAAAATTCTTCCTGAGGCACTGAGGTCAAATTACGATCCTAGAAAAAATCCTGGGCCTCATGCCGATGGAATTATAGGCTCTGTGAATACTAAGTCTACAAATTTGGTGATGCACCAGTTGAAGGAGTTTTCTCTAAGATAGTCTGTAATATGAAAAACTTCGTCTGTGTGCTCCACTCCCACTTAGTCGGTGGATGTGCATTATGTATAGTTGTCGACCAACCCAAAAGGTAACCAACAACCAGGAGTTAATAGAAATAAAGGATGTGGTAACAATCATAAGGGTGGGAGGAATAATAATAATAATAAACCCAAGGAAAATGTAACAATGATAGATCAAATCACAATGTTGGTGAGGGAAAGAAAGAAAAGAGGAAGGTGAAGTTTCCTTGTAAACTTTGTACAGATGATCACGTTACCCACTTATTCCCCAAACTTTAGGAAGCTGTGAGGCTCTTATATCAACCAACTATTGTGTTGAATAATCCATCTCCACATAATTAGCACATGGCCTCAAGATCCTATAATGCCAAAAATGTGGCGTGTGGGAATCAAAACCCCCCAGCACATGAAGGTGACCATCTATGTATAAAAATGGTCAAGTCTCAAATTAATGTAGCCACTTGATATCATGATTATAGTTCTTCACAGACTTTTCTAGGTCCAGAGTCTCCCCCTCCTCCGGAAACACCTTTACAGATCGAAAAGCCAGAGCCTTTGCCTCGTATTCCGAAAGGAGTACTAAAATGCTCTACCCACAACCTTAATGCTAGAGCTTCCTAGAACTATTCGATTGTCGAATATCTGGGTCAAATACCTTGTGCGATGTCATCTTTGGAGGTGCTCTAGATGTGTCCTTCATAGAGGAAATCCTTTTTATCTTCTTTAGGAGCTATATACCCATGTGGCTCCAAGGTTATCAAGTTTGACGTCATGAATGTGAAGTCTCACTTGCCTTACCATGTGGCCTTTAAACTCCATGTGTATTACTCGAAGTATACCATCAAACATATTTTTATTGATGAAGGCAGTGCAACATGCATGACATCCTTAACCTATTGGAAATCCATTGGCTCTCCAACCCTCTCTCAATATCTGACTATGTTGAGCGCATTTGATGGTTGTTCTTTCCATCCCCATAGAATTCTTCCCACATTTCCGGTCAAGTTAGGTGGAAAGACTATGGAGGTGGATGTATAGGTGGTTGATGCACACCTTGACTATAATTTATTACTAGGGTGTAATTGGGCTTATGCTATGACTGCATTCACATTGTCTATTTTCTACACTTTATGTTTTCCTCACGAAGGGAAAATAATGACGATTGATCAGTTATCCTTTGTGCATGATAGTCCCAATGAATTAGATGGATATTCAATCCCATTGATCAACAATTCTTAGCCGAAAACTAAGGATATTGGTGTCAAAATGTGTTCCTTCCTCATGGGTACCTTTGATTTCATGGCACCAATTCATTACATTTATGCCATGTCTAGTAGGTCTTCTTCATCAGTGAGGTTCATTACTTTCCTTACTTCGTATTTAAATGATCCTTGGACCCTACCTTCCTCGACCATGTATTGTGAAGGGAATTCACATATTGGAATGGAAATTTCATTGCCAACGACAGAGATTGGGTATGAGGATGTTCTCGACTCTACTCCTAACCCGGATCTTGTCTCCTTGTAGAAGGATGAGGAGGATCATGTTGTTAAACTCGTATGGGCTACCTCATCATCTTGCTCACATGATTTCCTCGATGATGCTTTACCTTCGGATGAATCCATATTAGAGGCCATGAATAGCCTTGACATGCCATGGGATGATATGCATCATCACTCTTACTTCCTCCCAGATCTTTCTAGGATCGAACATGGTGATTTTAGATCTACCATGAGTGAGATGGTCAGTCACACCATGGTTCCACTAGATACGCATGGAATTTATGTTGAAGGAAACATGGAAGCTATTTCTCCTGCCGTCACAATCTACATCTCTCGAATTCCCAACAAATCTGAAAATGTATATATCAGTGCAAATTGTTCACCTGAAGAAATTCATATCTACACCGATCTCTTCAAATAATTTCRTGATTTATTTTCTTAGTCATATGAAGAGATGCCAGGAATCGACCCTTGCATTATCAAACATGAGATCAAAACCTACCAAGATGCTAAAACTGTTTGACAATGACTTAGAGMTATTCATCCTAGGAAAGCCCCTACTATTAAGGCAAAATTGGAGAAACTACTTAGTGTTGGTTTCATCTACCTGGTTCCCTTGACTGAATGGGTATCCAACCATATTCCTATAAATAAGAAACATGGAGCCATCCATGTGTGTATGTATTTTTGAGACCTGAATAAGGCTTGTCCTAAAGACAACTTCATGACACCTTTCATTGATCATATTCTCAATGAGTGTGTAGGAAGTGAGGTTTTTCCTTTCATGGATAGATTTTCAAGATACAATCAAATTCAGATCAAACCTGAGGATCAACATAAGACAAAATTTATTTTTCTTGGGGTATTTTTGCATACCAGAAAAGGCCTTTTGACCTTAAAAATATTGAAGAAACCTTCCAACGATCCATGACCTTTTCTTTTCACGATATCAAGAAAATTTTCGAAGCTCCTCAATGATCTCATTGCTCACTCTCACAAGAGAGTAGATCACTCTACTCACCTCCGACTAGTATTTGAGAGTTGTCATTATTATTGCATTTGTTTAAAACCTCACAAGTGCATCTTCTGTGTTAGTTCTTCTCATATTTTAGGATTCTTAGTTTTTGAGAATGGGATCATGGTGGATCCTATCAAGGTTGAGGAAATACCTTGATTGCCGCTCCCACTCAACATTCATCAGCTTTAGGGTTTACAGGGGAAAGCTAATTTCTTGCATCGGTTTATAGAAAACTATGACAATATAACTAAGGGTTTCATGCATCTCTTGAATAAGGACACTCCATTAATATGGGATGAGCGATCCCAAGAATCCTTCGATGCTCTTAAGAAATCCTTGGTATTGATGCCTCTGTTGAAGCCTTCGAACTATAGTAGAGATTAATTTCTTTATATCACTGTGTCCAAAGGGACGCTTGGTATGTTTTTGGTTCATAAGGATGATGATCTCCATGAGCACATTGTCTACTACCTTAGTCGAAACATAGTCAACCGTGAACTTAAGTATTCTCATGTTGAGAAGCTAGCCTTGTCTTCCATACACACAATTAAAAGATTACAACATTTGAAAAACTATCGTGGTTGCTGATGTCAATCCATTTAATTATGTTCTTACTAGGTGTATCATAGGGGGGAAATATAATAAATGGATTCTCATTTTGCAATAATTTGACCTCGATTTTGCTTCGGCGAAATCTAAGAAATCGCTAGTTTTTGTTTATTTAATATCAGACTTCCCTCGACTAGATGAGGACATTATTCATAATGACTCATTAGTAGATGAACATATTTTCCTTATCTCGTCTTCAGACCCCTGGTATCGAGACATTTTGATCTATCTTCAAACCTTGAAGTTATCTCATCATCTGTCGAGAGACAATTGATGATGTATACGACATCAAGCTAAAAAATACCTTATTATTGGTGACACTTTGTATCGTCAAGGCATAAATAATATCTTACATCATTGATTGAATCACGAGGAAGTTGAGTCTATTCTTAATTACTGTCATAAGGGTGATTCTGGTGGTCATCTATCTAGGCTTGTGAAAACCCAAAAACTATTGCGAGTTGGTTATTTTTGGCCTTCAATTTTTAAAGATTGTGTTGAAGAAATCAAGAAGTGTCACCGTTTCTAGGTATTCACTTGGAAAATGCACTCGCATTCATCCCCTCTTCACCCAGTTATCACCATCAATCCCTTCACGAAGTGGGGGGTGGATTTTATGGAATGTAAACCAACTTCAGTTGGGGGGCATCAACACATTATCATGGCCATATACTACTTCATTAAATGGGAAGAGGCCATGCCTACTATTAAATATGATGGTAAGACTACAACGTTTTTCATGTTCAACCAAATTATATCCTAGTTCGGAATACCAAGGGAGATTGTCACTGATCATGGAAGTCACTTTCAGAATGAAATGATGAAGGAACTAACATCAAGACTGGGGTTTAAGAATGGTCATTCTTCCCCTTATTATCCTTAAGAAAATGGACAAGTAGAGGCTGTGAACAAATCTCTCAAGACTAAATCTAACTGGCATCTAATGCTTTACCTTGTGTTTTGGGCATACCAAACCTCAATTAAGACTTCCACCGATTTTTCTCCTTTTCAATTAGTACATGGTGTGGAGTTGATCCTTTCTATTGAATTTGAAATCCCTTCCCTTAGACTAGAAATTGAGCTCCTACCTGACACTTTCGATATTGTAGAATGCCTCGAACACCTAGAGAGCCTATATGAGCAGTGTCGAGATGCCTCTACGACTATCAAAGTGAATAAATGACGTGTTAAGGTCCAATATGATAGGTTTGTTTGTCCTCGGTAGTATGATGAGGGTGACTTGGTCCTCTTGTATGACCAAGCCAAAGAACTATTGGGGGTAGGAAATTTAAACCCCATGTGGCATGGTCCTTATATCATGTGACGTGGTTTAGAGAAAGGACCCTATGAATTACAGGATTATGGAGGGAATATGATGGTTGAGCCCATAAATGGGCTCTATGTGAAAATATATTATGCTTGAGCCCCCAATCTTGGGCATGACTCTTTGTATACTAGTGTATCTTAGTGTATATATATCATTTCCTTTGTGTCATCAGCTTGCTTATCGATTTTTCCCTTGGTTGGTAGATGTCAATGGAGTCTTGATTTTTCTTAGGATTCGCAGAAAGTGCCAATCGTCATAAACAGAACTTAGGTTCCACCGCTTGGGTCATTTACTCACCCAAGGGTCAACTGGTGTCTTCAGGTGGCATTTTTCTAGGGCCATCAACAAATAAAGTGCCTGAGTATAGCACCTTTATAGAGATTTTATGCGATGCAATTTTACATAGTGCTCGGTATTTATAAGTTCACGTAGACTCATAGTTAGTAGTATGTCAATTGAACGATAGTTACCATGTGTGAGACCTTAATCTACTCCGACGATTCCTACGGGTATGACTTTTGGAATGACACTTTGATGTTATTACTTATAATCACATACATAGAAGTTCTAATTATGTATCTGATGCATATTCTAATTATGTTTTAGATTGGCATTTATCACATAACTAAAGTAAAGAAAACACATCCATAAATGTACACATTGTAACATATATAAGTAAAGTTGAAGACCAATGTTTTTTATATTTAATCTCTCCAAAAAATATCGTGTCATAGTACAAAATGGGGCTCACATCCTCAAAATAAATATATGGACGATATATATAATAACCATGGCATATATGCCTATGGCGCTAGATGTGTATCATGATAGCATACTATGGAATTTGTGAGATCCTGGAAGAGTCACACCCACGCATGGGGCACATCCACCACCTGCGACTGCATAGCCTCTAGCAGATCCTCCACCTGAACCATAGAAACCCTATGTGTCAAACGAGATAGGTTCCCCTGCACATTTTGTAGCACTCTCTCCACATGTCCTCCTGTCGTCTCATCTCCCCGGTTCCTCCGTCGATGTTGTGGGAATCCATATGGTCATCGCGGATCCACATTTTCCTAACAAAGTAATTGTCAATACTTAACACCATCCAAAAATATTTTCATTTTTTTTATTCTTTCTGAAAAACAAAAAAAAATGAAATATATATATATATATATATATATATCACTATAGGCAGAGTCTAGTGGAAATGGAATATCTGGATCTCCTATGTCATTGATCCCGGCATAAGGGTATTCGTATATGTAAATCACCTGTCTACTCCACCATAAGAAGANATCCACATTTTCCTAACAAAGTAATTGTCAATACTTAACACCATCCAAAAATATTTTCATTTTTTTTATTCTTTCTGAAAAACAAAAAAAAATGAAATATATATATATATATATATCACTATAGGCAGAGTCTAGTGGAAATGGAATATCTGGATCTCCTATGTCATTGATCCCGGCATAAGGGTATTCGTATATGTAAATCACCTGTCTACTCCACCATAAGAAGAACTCATCATTGTAGGAGGTTGGCACTCTAACACCTCCTAAATGCCTCATCACCTTGGTCCACCATGACATGGTTGGATCACCCAGTCCGTGTGGAATGATATCCACTTTAGGGATGAAACCTGGAACCTGCTCAAAGAAAAAACTACACAAGATAGATGCAAAACCGAAGTTCCTTTTCCTCCCCTGTTTGCAATTTGTTAGTTGGCTCTTCATGTTATCCAATAGTGAGGTACACCAGTCATAAATTGTGGGTCGCAAGCACTCCAATACATAAAAAAATGAGTGGCCTTGATGCCTAGTGCAATGAGGCTGACCCCGTGATCCGTGTAAGTACAAGGAAAAAAATATTTAAACTCAATTTCTCGATCTCCCTGATGGGGATTTGACTCCCTACTTTTTTCTTTCTTACAAAAAAGTGGGTGACAATGTAGTCCTCTATGTTCATACCACCCCCAGCTCCCCGGGATTTGAGATTCACCACATCTCCCTGATGAGACAATCCTGTGATGAAATATATGTCCTCTACTTCAATTCAAAATGGTTTCCCAATGATATTGAAGGCCTCTGTATGCGAGCCCAAAAATTGTAAAGAACATATCATTTTAGGGAAAGTTGGGCTGCTGCATCTCTTTCCACTGCTGCATCCACTTACTCATGCTCTCTCTCTCTCCATTCAAGTGCCATATTGCAAAAGGAAAACCATTTTTTTGAGTTCAAACTATTTAAAGTCCTTGTTTGCAGACTTGTATGTGAGATTTAATGTTAGCAGTCACGTGTAGGGCCACTTATACACGAGAATGGTTTTCCTTTCCCACGTACATGTCTTCATATACACGACCTAATGAACGACAACCCACGTACACCCTAATTCATAATTTGCACCCTTTAAAACTAAAATAATGGGGACTAATTTGAAATTGTAAAGCACCAGAAAAGAATAGGAGGGAAAAATCACTTACTTGGTCCAGAAGGTTGTCAATTTTGTCCCTCGTAGCTCCCGCAATCAACACTTGAATATCGTGAACAAATTGGTCCAAAATGCACTATGTGGGTAGAAAAGTCAAATGGTATGGTAAAATTGGTTATTTTTAATATTAGTATAAATATTTTATCCACTTTACATAGTTTTTTTATTTTTTCGACCTAATGTACTAATAGTATAGTGGAAGGAGTTAGTTTTGGTGGTTTTGTCGAGGGATTTTTGTTGTTTCTAGCATCAAGTTGCTCGTTCGTGACTTCATAAATTATTTTCTTTTACCAACATATAGGATAGGTTACCACTCCATCTTGCATATTTTCATTATCCTATGACTGTAATCCATATGCCTTAGGTATGAACCCATTTATTAGCAACACATAACCTTCCTACTGGTATTATAAGTGTCGTTATTGAATGGTAGAGGATTACCAAACATGGGTACCCTAGTTAGAACCTTTGTGCCATTTGGTGCCCATGCAAATATTATTCCATAGGACTAGGATTCCCTTTTAGTTCCAATATTAATTTGCGTTCAAACCTCATATTCTTACTCATAAGCATTAAAACCTATACCTATGGTACTTTCACCGAGTTAAGCTCTTTTCTGACTCTATAAAAAGCAAAAAGATTGTAGAGTGAACTTTTCTATTTCACACTCGTTAAATGAATTTGAAAGGACGTCTATTTGGTGTAATTTTAACCCTTTTTTGGACCAAGTAGACTAATTTAGAAAAAGGAATACTCTAGTCACTAGTGGCTAGAATATCTCTCCTGGTTATTGTTTTATACTTTTTCGGGCCTAGGGGACTAAATTTATGAAAAATGACATTCTTTGGAGTTAAGTTGTAATTGCATTCCATTATCTTGCTTGCAGTATTGAGCCTATTGTCGGTTCCCACTTTCGCGTTACAAGCCTATTACCTCAACAATTTGCATCACCATCCAAGCAAAGCCTTCATTATATCCTTTGTATCTTGACAACCTGTACCCTAAGAGGAAACATTCCCCCAAGTGTCCATGCCCTGCATGCATCTCCTTGAATTGAGAATAGGTATGTTCCACTGTTGGAACTAGTTTCTTACTTGCGACACTCATTTTCTCCATTGTATCATAGAATTCATTTTCTTATGAAAAAACAAAAATAAACGGGTGACAAAATAATATTATCTCATATTGGCAGCAATCATGTCGCCTTTGAACATATCACAAACTTTTGAGTCCACTTGTCATCCAAATTTTGGGTTTAGCATGAACTTATGAAGCTAACCTCGTTACTTAGAGTTTACTCCTCTTACTAGTTACTCTTTTAGTCCCTATGGAGATTTTTATTGGTGCCTCCTACATCACAAAGTTTCATTATCAAGTCTATGCTGTTGGAATTATCCATATGTCTCATGATCTTATTCAAAGGATGTCTATAAGCATGTTTCAGACATTTCTTAGAATTATTTACTTTCCATGTCATCCATACCCTCAATGTGTCCTAGAGTTACATGAAGTTGTAATCCTACCATGCACCCTGGTCCTACTTTCATTATTGGTAGGTAAGATTGAACCCAATAGTTGACATCTCCTCATTGGTCGCTGACTGGGAGGTTTCCCTTGTGTTCGATGGAAATTAATCTATTCACACATTGGTATTCATGCAGTGTCTCGGATTCCATTAGCCTTATTGGTCATTTCCTCTCCTTTGTCAAAAAATTTCCTTGTTGTCTTCTATTCAGAGTGTCTTTTCCATGCACTTCTTGCATCTAGTGCATGTGAAAGACGCATAGGGTCATTGTTTTTAGAAAATATTCTTCATCCGAGTTCCTCCAAATCATAAAGCTATTGTTTTGTACCTCATGTTAAATGATGAGAGATTCCTTAATGCTCTCCTT
>JASDQU010100075.1:228063-240817 GCA_032191745.1 Picea mariana
AGGCGATGGAAGGCACCTAGAATGGTGGCGTTAACTTCCACCGAGAACAATACCGTATTTGGACTTCACTGGCCCAGAGAACCAAGAGTGGCTCGCTGGCCCCGAATTAAATTTCTCACAAGCTAGTAGGTAGATGGATCCTCAGGAATTAATGAGGGATGGGGGGGGGTGAACCACCCATCCGTAGAGCCATCAGGCCTGACCAGTGCGAGGGAAATTGCGCCACACGCAACCTCGCAAGAGGATAATGCGTGAGGGAGAAGTGATTGGGGGCAGACGCAAGGGAAGGAAGAGAACTCTGGAGATACGCAGAGTGAGTGATAGCAGAGAAGGGGGAGAGTAACCCTCGTTCTTGGTCACTAGAAAACCAAGACACAATATCACAGCATCATGGTCTCAGCTCGGGAGTGGCTAGTTGTAAATCCTATCGGAATAGCTAAGCCTACGGTTGGGTGGAAACGAGAACCCCTCTTAGCAGTTGCACTTACTTCTGGTGTTATTGTTGATAAGTGTTTTACATCTTACACCTTGAAATTCATATGCTGACATATATGCTCATAAACTGTGAAATTGTGAATGATTATAGTATAAAGATTGTATGTGCAGTGTTTTGATAAGAAAGGGTAGATGTATGCTTGTAACAGAAAAAAACCATGCATTGCTTATGTTGATAGATAAATTTAATTATGTGAAAGTTGAACCAAGTTAGACTTCCAGTCCGTTCTCGAGAATTTGTTTCCCCTTATCTGTCCCCAAGAATGCCCCGGAATATAACTCTCCACAGAGTTACCCCTCTTGGAAAAGTTTACCAAGAACCTGGAAAAAGGACCTGAATGCGCAAGTCTTAGCAACCATGTATGAGGAAGAATGGTCCTCTTGAAATCCCGAAGTAGCAGCATAGGGATAAGTATCGATCAACGGACGAGATCCCGTCGGGAGATCTGTGATCATTCACGACCGTTAGATTGGCGGAAGAAACAAGGGCGTTACATGCCTTACCCCTTTTCTTTTATCTTCGTGAGTAGGGAGGAAGTCGGGACCATAGATCCCCAAGGTCTATGCGAGTATCTGGACCGTTGGTTTTTCCCCGTCTAGAGAGCAGTGGGAGAGTGCACAGTGTAGGACAGGACTGAGTCGTTGGATCTTAGCTAGAAAACCCGATAGCGGTTGGATCTGTTAGGAGATGTAGGAGGGTTAAGCCCTCGTGAACAGGGGCAAAGGTCCCGAAAGAGGAGTCAGTACACAGCGTGGGACTGATCTAAGTCGTCAGATCTTATCTAGAAAACCCGATAGCCGTTGGATCTGCTAGGATATGCATGAGGGTTAAGCCCTCGTGAACAAGGGCAAAAGTCCCGAGAGAGGAGTCGGTATCGGGGATTCGGAGTCCGGGATTTCGGGAGTCCTGATGACAAGAGATCGGGACACTCCATGGTGAAAATCCTGATATAGATCTAGACCATCCATCCATGAAGGACACGTGGCTGAGATCAAGAGTCCATCGATATTTCAGATACTGGGGATTCGAGTTGACAAAGGATTTGCATCACTGGGGGTCGCACGTCGCAAAATCGCGAAACAACGAGGACCGTCCATCTGAGGGAGGATACGTGGNTCCGCCTTTGCAAGCAATGCATGAACATGATCCCTTCGGAGGATCCCAGAGTCTATAATGACCGTTAGATTTAAGAAAGAGACGCAGGCATTAATGCCATGACCCTTTTTTTTTCCCTTGCAAGAGATGAAAGAATCGGAACCGTAGACCCCATGGTCCATGGAAGTACCTGGACCGTCCATCTATAGAGCACACGTGGCCATTGGTAAGCGCTTCGGTGTTTCGTCACCGGGGAAATAAAAGGGCAAAGAATCCTTGTCTTCGCGAGTCACGAAATCCCGATCACCGAAACCCCGAAATAGCGTGAGGTGTGAATAAGTTTGAGAGAGGCGATATTTAATCGTGACTGTTGATCGTCCTGAAAAGATCACGACCATTGATCTTGGTTGAGGGTTTCCGCCATCCATCGGAGGGACACATGGTTGTTAGTCGGTGCTTCAACGTTTCAGCATTCAGGAAACCAAAGGGCTAGAAAACCTTGCCCTCGCAATTCGCAAAATCCTGATGCCCAAAATCCTGATAAGCGTTGTAGTGGAGAGGAGAAGTGCCGAAAGAATCTGGACCGTCCATCAGAGGAGACGCGTGGTGAGCGGTCAGAGATTTGGGAAAATTCCTGAAATCCCATGGACCGTTGGATCCACACTCTTAAGAGTCGTCGATCTCTTACCCGAACTTCCATATCGAAATTCAGAGATTTAAATGACAAGGAGTCTTGGAATCGTTACATTTCGAACTCCCGAGTGCCGAAACCTCGAAAGGATCCATACTATCGGATCAGGGGGGAGGCTTACAGCCGTTGATCTCCACTTGGAGGGAAACTTGGGAGACTTCATGGTTTTTGGTGATTTGAATGGGAAAGGAAGAAGTCCTGCATTGTGATTTCCCGAATCACGGAAGGCCGGTAAGGGCTTTGTCGGTTTAAGCGCGTGGTCACAAGGACAAGACCCAAATAGGAAACTTGTACTCGCCAGCCCTTTCGGGGTTCAGCGCTTCGTTGTATCGGGGTTTGCAGAGTTGAAGGACTCAACACTCTAGTAGCGCTGAGTCGCTATGAGCGAAAGGACGCCTTATTTGTTCGACCTGTGGTCATGACCCGCGATCCTATGGGAACAGATGAGGGAAGAGATAGCTTATGCTAGACCTCCGTAGACATTTTGGGGGTCTGACCATTGAGAAATCGACGAAAAACTTGATTTCCATAGGGGGTATGTGACAGGTACAGGCATTTATTGCAGGCTACAAGCACGTGAACCGAGATGAGTTTTTGGATGGACCTAGAGGTGCCAGTGTCGGATTGAAGCGTGAAGACAATCATTTTTGGGTAATTCGACACCACGAATTCAATGGCATTGTCAGTTTTCTGAGTTGAGCAAAACTTTTGCAGGTCATTTCCAGAATGAGGTATACTTATGTATACTTCCAAATTCTTTTGTTGAGTTAATGAAAAGGCCTACCCATTTGAGAGCAGGACCTAGAGACGTATTCCATCCATGGACGAACTCTATTATAAATCTTTGTCTTTCATATTGATTCTTATGTCTCCTTCTTTCTGAACTTTCTTCTTTATGGTACATTTAAATTTATGCTCATTTAATGCAAATCTTTTATGAGTCATAATGATGAAAATATCTTGGATCATGTTGGTATCAAAGCAGTCATCTTTGACTTGAATTGTTGAGTGTGAATGCTTACTAGCGCCAAGCATAAGCAGGGTGAAGGAAAACTTAAAACTTTCAACCCATAGATTGGTCGTGCATCTCGAAGGAAGAAAATGGATGAAGAGGACAAGCATGATGAACAGGAGAAAATTTCCATTTGATCTTCTACCACGTGTCAGTAATGATCGAGCGAATGTATGTATATTACGATAAGAGGATGGAGAAGAAAGGGAAGAAGAAAGAATCCAAGGTTGACGGAAATGCTTCAGTGGATCAGGGAATTGGAGGAGACCCTCCTGAGCCCCCATATCCATCATCGACTTCTAGCTCTTCTTCCTCTACTCATTCCTCTCATTCTCGTCATTCTCACCATTCTTCTAATGCTCATCATAAAGTGTCTTTGAAAAATCCATTACTAAATCTTGATGTAAAATTTGATTTACCTATGTTTAATGGAGTTGTTAATACTGAAAAGATAGATAATCGGATCCGACGATTTGAAGTATATTGTCATGTACAATAGGTCGAGGAAGAGGAGGTGAAAGTTCAACTAGCCTCTCTTTGGTTGGAAGGCACTGCTCTCGTATGGTGGGAGAGCAAGCTTCGGGACAAGGGTAAGCATGGTAATATTCTTTACTCATGGTCAGATTTTAAATCGGCGTTAAGGAAGCAAATTTATCCATTAGGTTATTTACACAAAGCAATGATGGAATGACAAACATTTAGACAAGGCAAAGATCAAACAGTACAAAGTTTCATGGAGGAATTTAAGAGGAAGCCACTTGCACTAAACATTCCTTTAGATTCCTATGAAAATTTAATGAAGTATATTGGCGCACTTCATAGTTATCTTCGTCATACTTTATTGTTGTTTAACCCCACCAGTCATGATGAAGTTTGTGTGCAAGCCACTCACCTTGAAAGAAGAGGTAAGATTGGACAAGAGGAAAATCCATTCAATCATTCTGAAAACCATTTCAGCGGAAAAGGAAAAGGGAAGGACAAGAGGAGAGCTGCAGCAAAAAAGGAGGAAGGAAAACCCTCTTGCAGCCATTGCAAGAAAACTGGTCATGATAGCGAACATTGTTGGAAACGACATCCAGAGTTAAGGCCAAAGAATTTTTGTGGAAAGGGGAAGACAAAGACCATTGCTACAATGCAACATGATCTTCGTTACGACTCAGGTGATGAAGAAATTATCCCAGCAGTTGGGATGCAAGGTAAAGATTCCTTTTATGCATGTTCAAGTTCTTTAAATAAATCACATGATGATGATAAAAGGAGAAGTGAACTATTCCACATAAGATTTGTATCGAAACATATAAAAATAGACACATTATTTGATCCAGGTTCCCAAGTTAATTTAATATCGGAGACACTTGTTAAGAAATTGAATTTAACCACAAGACCTCTCCATAAACCTTACCCTCTCGGTTGGGTATCTGATAAAGCAAATTTAAATGTCACTAAGCAGTGTAGGTTGAGGTTTTCTATTGCTTCTAAGATGATAGATGAAGTGGATTTAGATGTGGTTCCTTTGGATGTCTATGGTATTGTATTAGGGAATCCCTATATGTATGATAGTAAGGCTATCTTCTTTCAAAAGGAAAACAAATACCATCTTACAAAATATGGAGTGGAATACATCATTAAAGCTCATGGCATAACGTAGAAATCAACACATGCTAGTTCAGGCCAAGTAAAAATAGCTATAAATACTAACAAGAATCTTGCACTCACAATTGTAAGAGCGGAATGCCCTGATAAGTCTAATGTTTCTGATTCTCTTGATCCTTTACATAAGAATGGATTGTTTGAGATGATACATGTCTTTCAGTGGGAAGGAAGGAAGCAGAAGGCCTTCAACACATTAAAGATCGACATCGCACCAATGATAGTCTTACCTGGCCTTCAGCAATCATGCAAGATTGAGACCAGTGCGAGCATCGACGTCATGAGGAAAAACATGCTTTTTATATCTCCTAGTGTTACTTCTATTATTTTGAAGAATATTTCCTTAGCTCGTATCAAGAATGTTGGATGGTATGATATTGATGAAATATTCAAAGATGTATGTGTGATCTTCCTGATTTTGTAGGTGAAGAAGTTTTGTTTGCAGGATAGCATACTCCGCCATTTGAGTAAACCTTGCATTCCTTCCTACAGGGAAGTGCATGTAATTGAAGAAGCCTCCACTTTGTTTGTACTTGGGCATTTGGGAATTATAGTGTATTTGCAAGGATGGAATTTTCCTCGAAGGAAAGAATTTGTAACCACGATTGTAAAGAAATGTGTGTTTTACTTTTGTAAGCCCACTATTGAAAGGCAAGGGTTGTACACACCACTTCCTATTTCCTCTTATCCTTGAGAAAGTTTTTCAATGGATTTTGTAATGGGATTACCCATGTCTACTATGAGTCATGTCTACTTGTGTGTAGTAGTGGATAGGTTATGTGACAAGCAGGTTGCTCTTTTGTTCTCCCAGTATGTATGGGTCCATTTTAGGTTGTCCACGTTCATTATCTTCGATCAAGAGTCTCG
The DNA here is from genome assembly GCA_032191745.1 of Picea mariana. Taxonomy (NCBI): domain Eukaryota; kingdom Viridiplantae; phylum Streptophyta; class Pinopsida; order Pinales; family Pinaceae; genus Picea; species Picea mariana. Next base: position 233,875 of record JASDQU010100075.1, read on the forward strand.
ATTGTTAGAAGAATATTGGACAAAGTTGTGGCATTTCATGAACACCAAGATGGGGAGGAGAATTTATTTCCATCCACGGACCAACAGACAAACATAGGTGGTAAACAGTACAGTGGTTCAGTTGCTTCAAGGATACTACAGCCAACATCCTAAGTCATGTAATGATCAATTACCCTATTTCTAGCCTGCATATAATCAAGTCATGTACTCTTCCACTCAAGGTTCACCAGTTGAGACTTGTCTTGGGTATGTACCTAAGATCCCCTTGGACTTATTGTATGGGAAAGATGGCAAGGAGAGAGATGCATCCCTCAAGTTCATTCGGAGGATTCAATAGGTCAACCAAGTAGTCAAGGAGTATATGAAGGAAGATGTCATCCTAGATCGAATAATGTGGACTTCACGCAGGATGACATTACTTATCTTCAAGTATGCCTAAAGGGCACATAGCCCAGCAATGCATGGTGGATCGAGAAGGAAAGAGTGAGGGAGAAATTCCCTCACTTATTCGTTGATTGATAAAGGATTTTTGGGTCCAAAATATCTTAGTGGGAAGGCGTGATCCAAAAGGATCCGGGAGGATCTAGGAATGACCCAAAATTCTCAAGAGTATCCTAGGAGGCTCAGAATGGCCTTAGCAAATGGAAGAAGGGAAAAAATTCAAAGTCCTCAAAACTCAAAAAAAAAATAGCACCATTGCGAAGAGCACATCGCAAGCTTTCCAATGGTGTGAACGGTTCGTCAAACGGAGTCTGGATAAAGAAGTTATGGCCAGTCAAAGTTTGGTCAACTAGGTCAAGTCAACCAGGGGTCACATCAGCACCCATACTACTGACGTCAGCATGACGTCAGTAGATAACTCGACATGGTGATGTCAGCATGACACAATGCTAACGTCAGCATGCCACATGGCATCACCACACGTTGCCACGTGTCAGGCAGATTTGGCATTTTTGGGGTGCCAAATGGACCAATGAAATGTTTCCACATGGCACCCCTAGGTGATGCCACGTGGAACCACCCAGGGTCCACCATGTGGCCCATCGATAGACTGACACTTGGTAGCTTCTGAAAGCGCCACATGGTCACGTGTGATTGGGACACTTGGCGACCAGACATGTACGACACGTGGACCTGTACGACGGAAACACATGGTAGGGTGACGTCGATTCCACATGGGTAGTTGACTATGTATCGGGCAGCCAATATGAAGGTGCCACGTGGCACCCTCCATTTTCCCAATGAGGGATAGTATATGAATGGTCAAAAAATTTGATTGGCCGCTAGATCGGTCGGCATTGGATCCAACGACCGGATTTCAGTAATGGTCTATATATATATATATATATATATATATATATACGGTGGAGTCGGTCGGCGGTTAGTCTGGAAAACCACTGCCAAAGTTTTCATATGGTTATAACGTCAACCAAAAACGGGGTCCGGGAGGATTTGAACCCCGAACCTTTAGGAAACCAACGCCAAATTAACCCTCCTCCAACCGGTTGGCCTAACGGCCTATGTTGTTAAGTCCATTGGGATGTAACCTTTTAAAGCTGACTATTGCCAGTTCTGCGAGGAGGCGCCAGGGTACGGTTGGGCATGCAAATCAATACAAAGGTACATGCATTTATTGCAGGTTGTAGGCATGCGAACTAAGATGAGTTTTTGGATGGACTAGGAGGTGTCGGTGTCGGATTAAAGCATGAAGACAGTCATTTTTGGGTTATTTCATGCCACGAATTCAATGGCGTTGTCCGTTTTCTGATCTGAGCAAAGTTTCTGCAGTTCATTTCCAGAATGAGGTATACTTATGTATTTTGCCAAATTCTTTTGTTGAGTTAATGAAAAGGCCTAGCCATTTGAGACCAGGACCCGGAGACGTAGTCCATCCATGGACGAACTCCATTATCAAGTTGTGTCTTTCAGATTGATGCTTTTGTCTCCTTCTTTCTAAGCTTTCTTCTTTATGGTGCATTTTAATTTCTGCTCATTTAATGCAATTCTTTTATGAGTCATAATGATGAAAAGATCCCAGATCAAAAAATATATCAAGCACAAAATAATCATGAGCCTGGAAAATCACTACAACATAACCAAACATAGAACCAAATATCATAAAGGTGGGAAGGAGGAAGGAAATCATGTCGAGATGTGTCTCCACAAGCTTTCTCAACCCACCTCTGAATAGGGATGTGATAAGAAGAAGGCTCATAAGGTTGGTTCAAGAGATTTAGAGAGTGGTTATCTTGGCTTTCATCACTTCCCTAGGTTTGAGACGAAATCATAATAAACTTAAAAGAGACCCAATGATTACCCAAGGAGGAAATAGTTGAAGATTGGGACATGGGTATAGATCTCAAGAAAAAAATATTCTCCCAACATAGGTGTAACACCATGTTTCCCCCAATTTGTAATTAATCATAAAATAGAAATTACCATGCTAATGCATGAGGAAAATGTAAATGTATTACTGTTGAGTTGCCAATAACTGACTGCGGGGGTGAAGCCTTGAAAGTACTGGCCATGATATCACTAGAGGAAGAATGTGAAAACTATATAAGAGGGTTCATATGTCAAATAACCCCAAATCTCCCTTGATAAGGATGACCAACCTCCGTCGAATCCCAAGGAAAGGAAATCAGTCAATGAAGAAAGGACCGGTGGTTGAATCACCAACCACCCCCATGAATGGAAACATGGATTGTCAGTCTGAAGTACCATAGGGACCTACAGACCTGAGCTTCCTTCTAACAGAAGGAACCGGATAGGTCGGCAAAACCCTCCTAGGTAAGAGGGACACACACATGGGAGAGAGGGAGACACCAGATGAGGGAGGAAGCTCGCAAGGGAGAGGCGTGAAGCTCTCCAACGAATCAAGAATAGAAGGTCATGAGCTTGATGCCGAAGAGCATCAAAGAAACCTCGCCAAGGCCACAACCGAGTGAGAAAGCTCCGAGTTATAGAGAACAGGACCCAATCAAGAGAGGAAATGGAGGAAGAACCCTCAAGAAGTGTGAGAATTCCCTGGTGATATCATGGCTTGGCACGGGGGTGGCCAGAGCACTAAGAATGAATGCCTTTGTGCCTATGGTCGGGTGGAAGGATGAACACCCACAGTCAGTTGGTTGGCAGCAACCTGTAATAGATAAGTGATTTCTTACCCTGTGTAATTTATCTGTAACTGTGTATGAATTGGCTACACTGGGTTCGTTGCAGGAATCAGGCGTATTTCTTAATGGATATATTGTATCCCCCCCTTATTTCTATTTGATTGTATAATTAGACTAGTAAGAAATCATATGGTTAGGAAAGGTTTTATACCCGTAAAATACTTGTGTTTTATGGTGGCATAAGCCCGAGTCACGAACTGTGCGTTCGTCAACCGTGGACACAGTTTCATGTACGCATGTAAAACTTCCTAATCCTTTTGAGTCCCTTGGAGGATGAAGTCTATTAATCTCAGGATGGATAGCATTTTCAGAATGCAAGCGAGGCCCAAAACCATCAGGGCTCGCAGAGGAAGCAAAAGCCGAGGCCTTCGAGACTTTGAAATCTTCCAACGAAAAGGAAGAAAGTGTGAGCTCAGGGAGGAGCTACAGCTACCATCAGATCTCGCGTGGATAGTCGATAGCCATCGGATCCAGGAGAAGTTACACGAGGTTTAACCCTCGCATACGCAGAGGTGAGGACTCATCAAAGTCCTGAAAAGATCATGACCGTCCATTTCAGAGGACACGTGGCAGAGATCTGAACCCATCGGGGTTTCGGATACCGGAAGGTTGAAGGACTAGAATCATGGAGTCGTTGCATCGTGAATTCCCGGTTCGTGAAATCCTGATACAGGAGAGGAGCCATCGGATTTCGGTATTTCGGCTATTCGGAGTTCAGGACGTAGAGGAGGTTGTGGTCTTGGTACCAAGAGTTTCAAACTCCCGGTACGTGAAATAGCGAAAGCATCAGGACCGTCCATTTCAGAGGACACATGGCAGAGATCTGAAACCATCGGGGTTTCAGATACTGGGAGGTTGAAGGACCAAGAGTTTGGTTGCGGCAGATTCGCGAAACCGCAAATCCCGAAGTCCCGAAAGGTGCACGTGGTTGAGGTTTCGGGGAAATCCCCGAAAGGAGATTTCGATAATTCGGTTACCGAGAAAACAAGAGGTAAGATTTATAAACTCTTGACCCATAAAACCCCGAAAGGATCTGAGTCATTGGATCAGGAGATGCTTTAAGCCATTGATCTCGCTCAAAAGAAGGAGGATCGAAATTTTGGGATTTCAGAAGTTTCAAGGACAAGGAACTGGGGTGCTTTGCGTTGAAACTCCCGAAGTCGCGAAACGCGACGTATTGTTGGAGTGGGGCTGCAGTCTCAAGATTTCAGAACTTCGGCATTTCGGGGTTTGCAGATGCCTAGTTTGGTTGGCCTGTGGCCATAACCAACGATCACATGGAGGTGGACAAGGGAGGAACTAGCCTGCGCCAGGCCCTTGTAGGATTTCGGGGATTATATCCCGTGAAGAAGGGCGAAAATTTTATTATGCCGTAGTGGGTGTGTGACAAATTGGTATCAGAGCATGGTTACGACACTTGGCCTACTTGGGCTCATGTATGAGCCGCGTAAGGAGATGTTGTTATCTGCATTTCCCCTTTAAGGAGAAGGACTATAGAATGGAACTGTAATTTGGGAATTTTTTTAACCCCTCTATTAAAATGGTAACTACTCTTATAGGAGTAAGGATGCACTGATCAATACTACTGATAAGACCTGAGTGTGAATAACAGAGGTGGAATAAATTGTGCTATGGAGCTGCACAAGCCAGAAAAAGGACATGAACTGAGTTGTTCTGTTACAAGTGTGACGATGGCTACCTACTAAAGCAGGTAGAGTCTCTTGCAATTGAGATGGCTGGTTAGTTAAGAATTAAGATCCAAATGAAGAACTCCTTCATGATTTGGGAAATATTGTAAGGACTGGTAGGATCCTTAGAAAGTTATAATTACTGCATTATTAAAAGACTAAACCCTGAGCATATAACTCCTCATGATTGAGAGGACTGATGAAAATATGTAGGGTCAGATTACCTGACCTATAATGGTTAGAATCGACAACAAGGATAATTTGTTTAAGCAAGATTAAGAGGAGTCCTTTGGGACTGTTGCTAATTCCCAAGAGTGACCCTTGTTGGTTGTTCCCATAAAGAGAGGGTAACGTCTGTATGAGTTATGACTAAGAGATTAGTCCTGTAAGTAACTTAAAAGATCAGAAGAGATAGCGAGGAAATTTGGTATGTCAAACATGCATATAGAATCAAGCTTGTGTTAAAGTTTGAAAACTCTGGAGGTTGAGCGCGGAGTATACCAGGAGGAGTAGTGGCTTTAAGTCTTGAGAGGAAAGACTTAGAAAAATTTTCTAAGTTTCGAAGAGTTGAAGCGTTCAAAGGTGAAGCGCAGAAAAATCAAGTTCGAAGAAAGAGCAAGTATGAAGGATTGAGCGGGAGAAATCCTTCAGAAAAGAATTTTGAAGATTGGATAGGATCAAGAGTCAAGATCCATTCTGAAAGAACTGAAATGTTTCGATTTTTTCGTTCTCGGAGAAGTAGCGCACTGGTTAGTTGCAAGGAGATACCGAAATTTCGCCAAACCAAAAGGCTTGGAAGAAGCAATGAGAAATTCACGAAAAGATCATAGTCGTTGATCAAGGAGCGATCTAGACCATTGATCGTCCAAAGAGAATTTCACAGTTTCAGGGATCGAAGGATTCAAGGTTCTTCATAATAGAAGCCCCAAAGTCGCGAAATCGTGACATAATCATAACTGTTGGGTAAGGAGTCGTTGGTGACCGTTGATCTGATCTAAAATTTCAACATTTCAGGTATCGAGAGTCTGAACGAATGGTGGAATTCTCGGAGGAAGGAATCCCAAAATTCCGTGAACCGTTAGATCTATTTGATCAGCGGAGAAGATAAGGTTGATAACCTCTCATCACTCACAAGCTCAGGAGGAATAGTATCCGTTAGATTGGAATCAACGAGAGCCGTTGATCTAGAGCTTTGAGGTTTCATCTATTGGGAAAATAGAAGCGTACACTTTCCAAAGTTGCGCCAGGTAAATCACTGATTCAATCAAGGCCATTGGTTAGCAGATGACCTGAACCGTAGATCCGGTGTAATTGGATCTTTGGGAGTTGGAGGTTTAGAAGTCAACAGGCAGAGTTTTGAGGACTCACATGTCACAAAATCCAGACATCCAACCTGAGTCGTTGGATCGAGACAGGCGGTGGATCGTTGATCTGACACATACACGTTTTGGGGATTCGAAAGCAAGAGTTAAGGGGTGAAGACTCCACCAGAATCCTGAAAGGTGGAAAGATGGGATTTGATCAGGATCGTTGATTTCCAGAGAGATCTGGGCCGTGGGATCCAGGTTGCCGAACCTTCGTGGATCAAAAGTTTTGGGAAATGGTGGGGCATTGTCCGCAGATTCGCCGAAACGCGGGATCCCAACGCATGTCTGGGAGTTGACCCCAGGTTCCGAGCAAAGGGTCATGTGAATAAAAGAGCCGAGAAAACCTTAGCTTTGGTCTTTCGGGTTTTCAGATTTTGGGGATCGAGGAACCAGAGTTCCTTGCAACAGGAATCCCGAAATCGCGAAATGTGAAGCGCCTTTTTGTTCATATCGTGGTCACCGTCGGTGGTCGCGTGAGGAGAAGGCATGAACTAGCATGATGAATACTTAGTTGTGTTCAATTGTACTTGAGTGCATGAGTTTAATTCATTATGAAGCTTCATAATAGGAAGCCTAATATTAATACTGGTAAGGTATGAATGATATTAAATGTGCAAGTAATACACATGTATGATGTAAGAGTATAAGTATATTAGAGGCCCAATATGATTGCCCTGATGAGTGAAACGTGAAGCAAGTATTGCTCTTGTCTAGA
>JASDQU010100075.1:240867-254160 GCA_032191745.1 Picea mariana
CCCATCCGTAGATCCATCAAGCTTGACCAGTGCGAGGGAAATTGCGCCACACGCAACCTCGCAAGAGGATAAGGCGTGAGGGAGAAGCAATTGGGGGCAGACGCGAGGGAAGGAAGAGAACTCTGGATATATGCAGAGTGAGTGATAGCAGAGAAGGGGGAGAGTAACCCTCATTCTTAGTCACTGGCAAACCAATACACATTATCGCAGCATCGTGGTCTCAGCTCGGGTGTGGCTAGTTGTAAATCCTATCGGAATAGCTGACCCTACGGTTGGGTGGAAACGAGCACCCCTCTCAGCAGTTGCACTTACTTCTGGTGTTATTGTTGATAAGTGTTTTACATCTTACACCTTGAAATTCATATGCTGACATATATGCTCATAAACTGTGAAATTGTGAATGATTACAGTATAAAGACTGTCTATGCAGTGTTTTGGTAAGAAAGGGTAGATGTATTCATGTAACAGAAAAAAACCATGCATTGCTTATGTTGATAGATAAATTTAATTATGCGAAAGTTGAACCAAGTTAGACTTCCAGTCTGTTCTCGAAAATTTGTTTCCCCTTATCTGTCCCCGGGAATGCCCTGGAATAGAACTCTCCACAGCGTTTACCAAGAACCTGGAAAAAGGACCTGAATGCGCAAGTCTTAGCAACCATGTACGAGGAAGAATGATCCTCTTGAAATCCCAAAGTAGCAGCGTAGGGATAAGTATCAATCAATGGTTGAGATCCCGCCGGGAGATCTACGGTCATTCACAACCGTTAGATTGGCAGAAGAAACAAGGGTTTTACATGCCTTACCCCTTTTGTTTTATCTTCGTGAGTAGGGAGGAAGTCGGGACCATAGATCCCCAAGGTCTATGGGAGTATCTAGACCGTTGGTTTTTCCCCATCCAGAGAGCAGTGGGAGAGTGCACGGTGTAGGACAGGACTGAGTCATTGGATCTTAGCTAGAAAACCCGATAGTCGTTGGATCTGTTAGGATATGTAGGAGGGTTAAGCCCTCGTGAACAGGGGAAAAGGTCCCGAAAGAGGAGTCGGTACACAGCGTGGGACTGATCTGAGTCGTCAGATCTTATCTAGAAAATCCAATAGTCGTTGGATCTGCTAGGAGATGCATGAGGGTTAAGCCCTCGTGAACAAGGGCGAAAGTCCCGAGAGAGGAGTTGGTATCGGGGATTCGGAGTCCGGGATTTCAGGAGTCCTGATGACAAGAGATCGGGACACTCCATGGTGAAAATCCCGATATAGATCTAGACCGTCCATCCGTGAAGGACACGTGGCTGAGATCAAGAGTCCATCGATATTTCGGATACCGGGGATTCGAGTTGACAAAGGATTTGCATCACTAGGGGTCGCAAGTCGCGAAACAACGAGGACCGTCCATCTGAGGGAGGATACGTGGATGATAGTTCCTCGACCCCTCTCCACCTTTGCAAGTAATGCATGAACATGACCCCTTCAGAGGATCCCAGGGTCTGTAATGACCGTTAGATTTAAGAAAGAGACGCAGGCATTAATGCCACGACCCTTTTTTTCCCTTGAAAGAGATGAAAGAATTGGGACCGTAGACCCCATGGTCCATGGAAGTACCTGGACCATCCATCTATAGAGCACACATGGTCATTGGTAAGCGCTTCGGTGTTTTGGCACCTGGGAAATAAAAGGGCAAAGAACCCTTGTCTTCGCGAGTCGCGAAATCCCAATCACCGAAACCCTGAAATAGCGTGAGGTGTGAATAAGTTTGAGAGAGGCGGGATTTAATCATGACCGTTGATCATCCTGAAAATATCACGACCGTTGATCTTGGCTGAAGGTTGCCGCCATCCATCAAAGAGACATGTGGTTGTTGATCGATGCTTTGACGTTTCGGCATCCGGGAAACCAAAGGGCTAGAAAACCTTGCCCCCGCGATTCGCGAAATCCCGATGCTTGAAATCCCGATAAGCACTGTAGTGGAGAGGAGAAGTGTCGAAAGAATCTGGACCGTCCATCAGAGGAGACGTGTGGTGAGCGGTCAGAGATTTGGGAAAAGTCCTGAAATCCTGTGGACCGTTGGATCCACACTCTTAAGAGCCATCGATCTCTTACCCGAACTTCCATATCGGAATTTGGAGATTTAAATGACAAGGAGTCTTGGAATCGTTGCATTTAGAAATCCCGAGTACCGAAACCCTGAAAGGATCCATACTATCGGATCAGGGGGGGCTTACAGCCGTCGATCTCCCCTTGGAGGGAAACTTGGGAGACTTCGTGGTTTTTGAGGATTTGAATGGGAAAGGAAGAAGTCCTGCATTGTGATTTCTCGAATCACGAAAGGTTGGTAAGGGCTTTTCCGGTTTAAGCATGTGGTCACGAGGACAAGACCCAAACAGGAAACTTGTACTCGCCATCCCTTTCGGGGTTCAGCACTTCGCTGTATCGGGGTTTGCAGAGTCGAAGGACTTGACGCTCTGGTAGCGCTGAGTCACTATGAGCAAAAGGACGCCTTATTTGTTCGACCCGTGGTCATGACCTACGATCCTATGGGAACAGACGAGGGAAGAGCTAGCTTACGCTAGACCTCCATAGACATTTTGGGGGTCTAACCATTGAGAAATCGATGAAAAACTTGACTTCCATAGGGGGTATGTGACAGGTACAGGCATTTACTGCAGGCTACAAGCACGTGAACCGAGATGAGTTTTTGGATGGACCTAGAGGTGCCAGTGTCGGATTGAAGCGTGAAGACAATCATTTTTGGGTAATTCGACACCACGAATTCAATGGCATTGTCAGTTTTCTGATTTGAGCAAAACTTTTGAGGGTCATTTCTAGAATGAGGTATACTTTTCCAAATTCTTTTGTTGAGTTAATGAAAAGGCCTACCCATTTGAGAGCAGGACCTAGAGACGTAGTCCATCCATGGACGAAATCTATTATAAAGCTTTGTCTTTCATATTGATGCTTATGTCTCCTTCTTTATGAACTTTCTTCTTTATGGTACATTTTAATTTATGCTCATTTAATGCAAATCTTTTATGAGTCATAATGATGAAAATATCTTGGATCATGTTGGTATCAGAGCAGTCATCTTTGACTTCAATTATTGAGTGTGAATGCTTACTAGGGCCAAGCATAAGCAGGGTGAAGGAAAACTTAAAACTTTCAACCCATAGATTGGTCGTGCATCTCGAAGGAAGAAAATGGATGAAGAGGACAAGCATGATGAACAGGAGAAAAATTCCATTTGATCTTCTACCGCATGTCAGATATGATCAAGTGAATGTATGTATATTACGAGAAGAGGATGGAGAAGAAAGGGAAGAAGAAAGAATCCAAGGTTGACGGAAATGCTTCAGTGGATCAGGGAATTATAGGATACCCTCTTGAGCCCCCATCTCCATCATAAATTTCTATTTGTTCTTCCTCTACTCGTTCTTCTCATTCTCGTCATTCTCACCATTCTCTAATGCTCATCATAAAGTGTCTTTGAAAAAGCCATTACTAAAGATTGATGTAAAATTTGATTTACCTATGTTTAATGGAGATGTTAATACTGAAAATCTAGATAATTGGGTCCGAGGATTTGAAGTATATTGTCTTGTACAACAGGTCGAGGAAGAGGAGGTGAAAGTTCAACTAGCCTCTCTTTGGTTGGAAGGCACTACTCTCATATGGTGGGAGAGCAAGCTTCGGGACAAGGGTAAGCATGGTAAGCGTCTTTACTCATGGTCAGATTTTAAATCAGCGTTAAGGAAGCAAATTTATCCATTAGGTTATTTACACAAAGCGATGATGGAATGACAAACATTTAGACAAGGCAAAGTTCAAACAATACAAAGTTTCATGGAGGAATTTAAGAAGAAGGCACTTGCACTAAACATTCCTTTAGATTCCTATGAAAATTTAATGAAGTATATTGGCGCACTTCACAGTTATCTTCGTCATACTTTATTGTTGTTTGACCCCACTAGTCTTGACGAAGTTTGTGTTCAAGCCACTCACCTTGAAAGCAGAGGTAAGAATGGACAAGAGGAAAATTTATTCAAGCATTCTGAAAACCATTTCAGCGGAAAAGAAAAAGGGAAGGACAAGAGGACAGCTGGAGCAAAAAAGGAGGAAGGAAAACCCTCTTGCAGCCATTGCAAGAAAACTGGTCATGATAGCGAACATTGTTGGAAACTACATCCAGAGTTAAGGCCAAAGAATTTTTGTGGAAAGGGGAAGACAAAGACCATTGCTACAATGCAACATGATCTTGGTTACGACTCAGGTGATGAAGAAATTATTGCAGCAGTTGGGATGCAAGGTAAAGATTCCTTTTATGCATGTTCAAGTTCTTTAAATAAATCACATGATGATGATAAAAGGAGAAGTGAACTATTCCACATAAGAGTTGTATTGAAACATATAAAAATAGACACATTATTTGATCTAGGTTCCCCAGTTAATTTAATATCGGAGACACTTGTTAAGAAATTGAAATTAACCACAAGACCTCACCATAAACCTTACCCTCTCGGTTGGGTATCTGATAAGCAAAGTTAAATGTCACTAAGCAGTGTAGGTTGAGGTTTTCTATTGCTTCTAAGATGATAGATGAAGTTGATTTAGATGTGGTTCCTTTGGATGTCTGTGGTATTGTATTAGGGAGTCCCTATCTGTATGATAGTAGGGCTATCTTCTTTCAAAAGGAAAACAAATATCATCTTACAAAATATGGAGTGGAATACATCATTAAAGCTCATGTCATAAAGGAGAAATCAACACATGTTAGTTCAGGCCAAGTAAAAATAGCTATAAATACTAACAAGAATCTTGCACTCACAATTGTAAGAGCGGAATGCCCTGATAAGTTTAATGTTTTTGATTCTCTTGATCCTTTACATAAGAATGGATTGTTTGAGATGATACAGGTCTTTCAGTGGGAAGGAAGGAAGCAGAAGGCCTTCAACACATTAAATATCAACATCGCACCAATGATAGTCTTACCTAGCCTTCAGCAATCATGCAAGATTGAGACCAGTGCGAGCATCGACGTCATGAGGAAAAACATGCTTTTTGTATCTCCTAGTGTTACTTCTATTATTTTGAAGAATATTTCCTTAGCTCATATCAGGAATGTTGGATGGTATGATATTGATGAAATATTCAAAGATGTATGTGGGATCTTCCCGAGTTTGTAGGTGAAGAAGTTTTGTTTACAGGATAGCTTACTCCGCCATTTGAGTAAACCTTGCATTCCTTCCTACAGGGAAGTGCATGTAATTGAAGAAGCCTCCACTTTGTTTGTACTTGGGCATTTGGAAATTATAGTGTATTTGCAAGGATGGAATTTTCCTCGAAGGAAAGAATTTGTAACCACGATTGTAAAGGAATGTGTGTTTTACTTTTGTAAGCCCACTACTGAAAGGCCAGGGTTGTACACACCACTTCCTATTTCCTCTTATCCTTGAGAAAGTTTTTCAATGGATTTTGTAATGGGATTACCCATGTCTACTATGAGTCATGTCTACTTGTGTGTAGCAGTGGATAGGTTATGTGACAAGAAGGTTGCTCTTTTGTGCTCCTAGTATGTATGGGTCCATTTCAGGCTGTCCACGTTCATTATCTTCGATCAAGAGTCTCGATTGTTAGAAGAATATTGGACAAATTTGTGGCATTTCATGAACACCAAGATGGGGAGGAGAATTTCTTTCCATCCACGGGCCGACAGACAAACATAGGTGGTAAACAGTACAGTGGTTCAGTTGCTTCAAGGATACTACAGCCAACATCCTAAGTCATGTAATGATCAGTTACCCTATTTCTAGCATGCATATAATCAAGTCATGTACTCTTCCACTCAAGGTTCACCAGTTGAGACTTGTCTTGGGTATCTACCTAAGATCCCCTTGGACTTATTGTATGGGAAAGATGGCAAGGAGAGAGATGCATCCCTCAAGTTCATTCGGAGGATTCAACAGGTCAACCAAGTAGTCAATGAGTATATGAAGGAAGATGTCATCCTAGATTGAATACTGTGGACTTCACGCAGGATGACATTACTTATCTTCAAGTATGCCTAAAGGGCACATAGCCCAGCAATGCATGGTGGATCAAGAAGGAAAGAGTGAGGGAGAAATTCCCTCACTTATTCGTTGATTGATAAAAGCTTTTTGGGTCCAAAATATCTTAGTGGGAAGGCGTGATCCAAAAGGATCCGGGAGGATCTAGGAATGACCCAAAATTCTCAAGAGAATCCTAGGAGGCTCAGAATGGCCTTAGCAAATGGAAGAAGGGAAAAAATTCAAAGTCCTCAAAACTCAAAAAAAAAATAGCACCATTGTGAAGAGCACATCGCAAGCTTTCCAATGGTGTGAACGGTTCGTCAAACGGAGTTTGGATAAAGAAGTTATGGCCAGTCAAAGTTTGGTCAACTAGGTCAAGTCAACCAGGGGTCACATCAGCACCCATACTGCTGACATCAACATGACGTCAGTAGCTAACTGGACATGGTGATGTCAGCATGACACAATGCTAACGTCAGCATGCCACATGGCATCACCACACGCTGCCACGTGTCAGGCGAATTTGGCATTTTCGGGGTGCCAAATGGACCAATGAAATGTTTCCACATGGCACCCCTCGGTGATGCCATGTGGAACCACCCAGGGGCCACCACGTGTCCCATCAACAGACTGGCACTTGGTAGCTTCTGAAAGCGCCACATGGTCATGTGTGATTGGTACACTTGGCGACCATACATGTACGACACGTGGACCTGTACGACAGCAACACATGGTAGGGTGACGTCGATTCCACATGGGTAGTTGACTATGTATCGGGCAGCCAATAGGAAGGTGCCACGTGGCACCCTCCATTTTCAAAATGAGGGATAGTATATGAACGGTCAAAAAATTTGATTGGCCGCTAGATCGGTCGGATCCGGATCCGACGACCGGATTTCGGTAATGGTCTATANGGTGGAGTCGGTCGGTGGTTGGTCCGAAAAACCACTGCCAAAGTTTGCATATGGTTATAACATCAACCAAAAAGGGGGTCTGGGAGGATTTGAACCTCGAACCTTCAGGAAACCAACGCCAAATTAACCCTCCTCCAACCGGTTGGCCTAACGGCCAATGTTGTTAAGTCCGTTGGGATTTAACCTTTTAAAGCTGACTATTGCCAGTTCTACGAGGAGGCGCCAGGGTATGGTTGGGCATGCAAATCAATACAAAGGTACATGCATTTATTGCAGGTTGTAGGCATGTGAACTAAGATGAGTTTTTGGATGGACTAGGAGGTGTCGGTGTCGGATTGAAGCATGAAGACAGTCATTTTTGGGTTATTTCAAGCCACGAATTCAATAGCGTTGTCCATTTTCTGATCTGAGCAAAGTTTTTTGTAGCTCATTTCCAGAATGAGGTATACTTATGTATTTTGCTAAATTCTTTTCTTGAGTTAATGAAAAGGCCTACCCATTTGAGACCAGGACCTGGAGACGTAGTCCATCCATGGAGGAACTCCATTATCAAGCTGTGTCTTTCAGATTGATGCTTTTGTCTCCTTCTTTATAAGCTTTCTTCTTTATGGTGCATTTTAATTTCTGCTCATTTAATGCAATTCTTTTATGAGTCATAATGATGAAAAGATCCCAAATCAAAAAATATATCAAGCACAAAATAATCATGACCCTGGAAAATCACTACAGCATAACCAAACATAGAACCAAATATCATAAAGGTGGGAAGGAGGAAGGAAATCATGTCGAGATGTGTCTCCACAAGCTTGCTCAACCCACCTCTGAATAGGGATGTGATAAGAAGAAGGCTCGTAAGGTTGGTTCAAGAGATTTAGAGAGTGGTTATCTTGGCTTTCATCACTTCCCTAGGTTTGAGACGAAATCATAATAAATCTGAAAGAGACCCAATGATTACCTAAGGAGGAAATGGTTGAAGATTGGGACATGGGTATAGATCTCAAGAAAAAAATATTCTCCCAACATAGGTGTAACACCATGTTTCCCCCAATTTGTAATTAATCATAAAATAGAAATTACCATGCTAATGCATGAGGAAAATGTAAATGTATTACTATTGAGTTGCCAATAACTGTTGCGGGGGTGAAGCCTTGAAAGTACTGGCCATGATATTACTAGAGGAAGAATGTGAAAACTATACAAGAGGGTTCATATGTCAAATAACCCCAAATCTCCCTTGATAAGGATGACCAACCTCCATCGAATCCCAAGGAAAGGAAATCATTCAATGAAGAAAGGACCGGTGGTTGAATCACCAACCACCCCCATGAATGGAAACATGGATTGTCAGCTTGAAGTACCACAGGGACCTATAGACCTGAGCTTCCTTCTAACAGAAGGAACCGAATAGGTCGGCAAAACCCTCCTAGGTAAGAGGGACACACACACGGAAGAGAGGGAGACACCAGACGAGGGAGGAAGCTCGCAAGGGAGAGGCGTGAAGCTCTCCAGCGAATAATGAATAGAAGGTCATGAGCTTGATGCTGAAGAGCATCTAAGAAACCTCACCAAGGCCACAACCGAGTGAGAAAGCTCTGAGTTATAGAGAACAGGACCCAATCACGAGCGGAAATGGAGGAAGAACCCTCAAGAAGTGTGAGAATTCCCTGGTGATATCATGGCTTGGCACGGGGGTGGCCAGAGCACTAAGAATGAATGCCTTTGTGCCTATGGTCGGGTGGAAGGATGAACACCCACAGTCAGTTGGTTGGCAGCAGCCTGTAATAGATAAGTGATTTCTTACCCTATGTAATTTATCTGTAACTGTGTATGAATTGGCTACACTGGGTACATTGCAGGAATCAGGCATATTTCTTAATGGATATACTGTATCCCCCCCCTTATTTCTCTTTGATTGTATAATTAGACTAGTAAGAAAGCATATGGTTAGGATAGGTTTTATACCCGTAAAATACTTGTGTTTTATGGTGGCATAAACCTGAGTCACGAACTGTGCGTTCGTCGACCGTGGACACAGTTTCATGTATGCATGTAAAACTTCCTAATCCTTTTGAGTCACTTGGAGGACGAAGTCTATTAAGCTCAGGATGGATAGCGTTTTCAAAATGCAAGCGAGGCCCAAAACCATCAGGGCTCGCAGAGGAAGCAAAGGCCAAGGCCTTTGAGACTTTGAAATCTTCCAAGGAAAAGGAAGAAAGTGTGAGCTCATGGAGGAGCTACAGCTACCGTCAGATCTCGCATGGATAGCCAATAGCCATTGGATCCAGGAGAAGCTACATGAGGTTTAACCCTCGCATACGTAGAGGTGAGGACTCGTCAAAGTCCTGAAAAGATCAGGACCGTCCATTTCAGAGGACACGTGGCAGAGATCTGAACCCATCGGGGTTTTGGATATCGGAAGGTTGACGGACTAGAATCGTGGAGTCGTTGCATCGCGAATTCCCGATTCGCAAAATCTCGATACAGGAGAGGAGCCATCGGATTTCGGTATTTCGGCTATTCGGAGTTCAAAACGTAGAGGAGGTTGTGGTCTTGGTACCAAGAGTTTCAAACTCCCAGTACGTGAAACAGCGAAAGCATCGGGACCGTTCATTTCAGAGGACACGTGGCAAAGATCCTAACCCATCGGGATTTCAGATACCGGGAGGTTGAAGGACCAAGAGTTTGGTCACAGCGGATTCATGAAATCTCAAATCCTGAAGTCCCAAAAGGTGCACGCGGTTGAGGTTTCGAGGAAATCCCCGAAAGGAGATTTTGGTAATTCGGTTACCGGGAAAACAAGAGGTAAGAGTTCTGAACTCTTGACCCATAAAACCCTGAAAGGATCTAAGTCGTTGGATCAGGAGAGGCTTTAAGCTGTTGATCTCGTTCAGGAGAAGGAGGACCAGAATTTTAGGATTTCAGAATTTTCAAGGACAAGGAACCGAGGTGCTTTGCGTTGAAACTCCCGAAGTTGCGGAACGCGACGTATTGTTGGAGTGGGGCTGCAGTCTCAAGATTTCAGAACTTCAGCATTTCAGGGTTTGTATATGCCTAGTTTGGTTGGCCTGTGGCCATAACCAATGATCACATGGAGGTGGACAAGGGAGGAACTAGCCTGCGCTAGGCCGTCGTAGGATTTCGGGGATTCTATCCCATGAAGAACGGCGAAAATTTTATTATGACGTAGTGGGTGTGTGACAAATTGGTATCAGAGCATGGTTATGACACTTGGCCTGCTTGGGCTCATGTATGAGTCGTGTAAGGAGATGTTGTTATCTGCATTTCCCCTTTAAGGAGAAGGACTGCATAATGGAACTGTAATTTGGGAATTTTTTTAACCCCTCTATTAAAATGGTAACTACTCTTATAGGAGTAAGGATGCACTAATCAATACTACTGATAAGACCTGAGTGTGAATAACAGAGGTGGAATAAATTGTGCTATGGAGCTACACGAGCCAGAAAAAGGACATGAACTGAGTTGTTATGTTACAAGTGTGACGATGGCTACCTACTAAAGCAGGTAGAGTCTCTTGCAATTGAGATGGCTGGTTAGGTAAGAATTAAGATCCAAATGAAGAACTCCTTCATGATTTGGGAAATATGGTAAGGACTGGTAGTATCCTTAGAAAGTTATAATTACTGCATTATTAAAAGAATAAACCCTGAGCATATAACTCCTCATGATTGACAGGACTGATGAAAATATGTAGGGTCAGATTACCTGACCTATAATGGTTAGAATCGACAACAAGGATAATCTATTTAAGCAAGATTAAGAGGAGTCCTTTGGGACTGTTGTTAATTCCCAAGAGTGACCCTTGTTGGTTGTTCCCATAAAGAGAGGGTAACGTCCGTATGAGTTATGACTAAGAGATTAGTCTTGTAAGTAACTTAAAAGATCAGAAGAGATAGCGAGGAAATTTGGTATGCCGAACATGCATATAGAATCAAGCTTGTGTTAAAGTTTGAAAACTCTGAAGGTTGAGCATGGAGTATACCAAGAGGAGTAGTGGCTTTAAGTCTTGAGAGGAAACACTTAGAAAAAGTTTCTAAGTTTCGAAGAGTTGAAGCGTTCAAAGGTGAAGTGCAGAAAACTCAAGTTCGAAGAAAGAGCAAGTATGAAGGATTGAGTGGGAGAAATCCTTCAGAAAAGAATTTTGAAGATTGGATAGGATCAAGAGTCAAGATCCATTCTGAAAGAACCGAAATGTTTTGAGTTGTTCGTTCTCAGAGAAGTAGCGCACTAGTTAGTTGCGAGGAGATACTGAAATTTTGCCAAACCAAAAGGCTTGGAAGAAGTAATGAGAAATTCGCAAAAAGATCATAGTCGTTGATCAAGGAGCAATATGGACCATTGATCGTCCAAAGAGAATTTCATAGTTTCGAGGATTGAAGGATTCAAGGTTCTTCATAACAGAAGCCCCAAAGTCATGAAATCGTGACATAATCATAACAGTTGGGTGGGGAGCCGTTGGTGACCGTTGATATGATCTGAAATTTCCACATTTCAGGTATCGAGAGTCTAAACGAATGGTGGAATTCTCAGAGGAAGGAATCCTGAAATTTCGTGAACCGTTAGATCTAGTTGATCAGCGGAGAAGATAAGGTTGATAGCCTCTCATCACTCACAAGCTCAGGAGGAATAGTATCTGTTAGATTGGAATCAATGAGAGTCGTTGATCTAGAGCTTCGAGGTTTCATCTATTGGGAAAATAGAAGTGTACACTTTCCAAAGTTGTGCCAGGTAAATCACCGATTCAATCAAGTTCATTGGTTAGCAGATGACTTGAACCGTAGATCCGGTGTAATTGGATCTTTGGGAGTTGGAGGTTTAGAAGTCAACAGGCAGAGTTTTGAGGAATCATATGTCACGAAATCCTTACATCCAACCTGAGTCATTGGATCAAGACAGGCGGTGGATCGTTGATCTGACACATACATGTTTCGGGGATTTGAAAGCAGGAGTTAAGGGGTGAAGACTCCGCCAGAATCCCAAAAGGTGGAAAGACGAGATTTGATCAGGATCATTGATTTCCAAAGAGATCTAGGCCATGGGATCTAGGTTTCCAAACCTTCGTGGATCAAAAGTATTTGGAAATAGTGGGGCATTGTCTGTAGATTCGCCGAAACGCAGGATCCCAACGCGTGTCTAGGAGTTGACCCCAGGTTCCGAGCAAAGGGTCATGTGAATAAAAGAGCCGAAAAAACCTTAGCTTTGGTCTTTCAGGTTTTCAGATTTCGGGGATCGAGGAACCAGAGTTCCTTGCAACAGGAATCCCGAAATCGTGAAATACGAAGTGCCTTTTTGTTCGGATCGTGGTCACCGTCGGTGGTCGCGTGAGGAGAAGGCGTGAACTAGCATGATGAATACTTAGGTGTGTTCAATTGTACTTGAGTGCATGAGTTTAATGCATTATGAAGCTTCATAATAGGAAGCCTAATATTAATACTGGTAAGGTATGAATGATATTAAATGTGCAAGTAATACACATGTATGATGTAGGAGTATAAGTATATTAGAGGCCCAATGTGATTGCCCTGATGAGTGAAACGTGAAGCAAGTATTGCTCTTGTCTAGATTAAATGAATACTATGCAGGCATATCTGACTCCATTCTGGGGAGTCATGAAAGTTTTCTTCCAAATAATAGCCTGAGGGGAATGTGTTCCATTTCCTCAGGAAGTACCAATATAATTAGATGAAAGGGTAAATGAGCAAAGATTCTCTCTTGTCATAATAAGAGACAAATGATTATTCCTTTGAGCATCACATGAGAAGGATTGTGAATGAATCCGAATTGACTGATCTTAACAGTAAAGATGCAGGTGGGCTGTAAAATATACCTATGGCAACTGCACACAGGCTTACGATTATGAGTATAGCTAAGTACATCGTGGATGTAAGTTAGAAAAAACCTAGAACATGTGATGATGCATAATCTGGAATACATACCAGAAAGGTATGTCTATGTCCCTTAAAGAATGCTTATTAACAAGCTGAAGCTAATTCGAGCTTGAGGCCATCACAGATAGTGATGGATATAAAACAAGGGAGTTGCATGCCGAATGAGTTCCCGGTGGAGGAACTGTGTAAGGAATTTGTCAGAAGAACAAAGTCACAACCCTGATAATTGTTGAAGGTTGGACAATGGGTTGCAAGGCCTGTCCATATATAAGAATCCTGGATTACATTTTGAAAGAATCGTGTAATTAATAGAAGACTAACAACTGAATATTGACCATTCTGATAACCGAATGGAAGTGTGTAGGATGCACATGTTCATGATTCATTATGAGCAAAGAGTTGTTATTAAAGCATGTTGCAGTATCCCAAAAAGGGTT